>CAWUFW010025366.1:0-45992 GCA_963921515.1 Calotriton arnoldi
TTTAGGATAGGAGCTGACCTGAAAAGAGGAACTTTTGGAAAATTTCGTAAAGATTCGTCAAACGACGCCAAAGTTATAAGCACATCAAAAATGCTTTTCCTATGGAAACGTGGTCCTAACTATAACTACCTACTGGCGACCGCCAGTAGGTAATATATATATATATATATATATATATATATATATATATATATATATACCTACTGGCGGTCGCCAGTAGATAGTTATAGTTAGGACCTATTATCCATAGGAAATCCGCGACATTCTAATTGCAATAACGTTGGCGCCGGTTGACGAATCTTCGCGAAAGCTTCCAACTTGTTGGGGCGCTCCGGTCCGCTCCTACCCTGAAAGTCTCGGGGTGATACGTCAGCGGGGGCCGAGAAAAAGGGGGTCCCAAAACGCGTTTTCCCCATTCATTTTTCCATAGGAACCTTTAGTCGCAGCTACAGCCCGAACTGCTGAACGGAATTACCCCAAATTTGGCAAAGAGGTAGCCCTTGGTTCAGACTGGTGCCTTTTGCTAAAATGGTGTAAATCCGTTCAGTAGTTCCTGAGAAATTCACAATTAAAATCACATATATATCTATGGGCGCGTCGGATCCGCGTACCCTCCCGATCACGAGCTGCATGCTAATTGGCTGTCAACACTCCAAATCAAGAAGTGTTGGCAGCCATTTTGTCCCTCGGTAGAACCAAGGGACAGAAACAAGTGCGCAAAGCGCAAAAGGGGGCAGGGTAGAAACACCCTGACCCCCTAGGTCTGCTCAGGGGGTCCCACAAGGACCCCTGGGCAGAAAAAACATTTTTTTTTTAAAAATCGGCGGGATGCGCTTAGGGTGCGCGGATCCCGCCGAGAAAAAAAAACAGAAACAAGTGCGCAAAACGCACAAAGGGGGCAGGGTAGAAACACCCTAACCCCCTAGGCCTGCTCAGGGGTCCCACAAGGACCCCCTGGGCAAAATAAAGCATTTAAAAAAAAAATCGGCAGGATGCGCTCAGGGAGCGCGGATCCTGCCGAGAAAAATCGAAGCGCGGTCTCCCGCGCTTCGATGTTAATTGCCCCCGGGTGGGCCAAGTCCCAGGGGCATGCTGGGGGGTTTATTTTATGTATGGGGGCCTCTAAGGGCCCCCAAGCCCGGGGACCGCCACCCCCAGGGCTTTATTAGAAAAAGTTGCGGGAGGGCTCTGAGCCCTCCCGCAGCTCCGAGGACCACCACCTCCCGGGGCTTCTTTATTTTTAAATTAACCTGTGTGGGGGACTCCAGCCCCCACACGCCCGGAGACCACCACCTCCCCGGGGCACTAACAAAATTGAAAATGGGGGTCCGTTTTGGACCCCCAAGCCCCGGGGACCACCACCTCCCGGGGCTTTCAAAATGTAGGGAGGGGGGCCGCGCGGCCCCCTCCTGGAGCCCTTGATGGCCCTGGGGACCGCAACCCCCCAGGGCCGGCTCCTGCAGTGTCCCGGGGTGCCTACCCCGGGACACTGCTGTTTGCTATGACAGGACGGGAGCCTCGCGGCTCCCGCCCTGTCATAGCAAACTTGGTTTGCATTTTGAAAGAGAGAGCAGGAAACCTGCTCTCTCTTTCAAAATGCAAACCAATTAGCTTTCCACATGGGGAGCAGCATCTTAGCTGCTCCCCATGTGGAAAAGCAATGCCGGCTCCCATAGGACGCGGGGAGCCGGCGGGACTGTGGGGGATTGGGGACCCCCACAGTCCCCAACCAGAGGCCAGGCCCGGGGGATGGGGTCCCCGGGGCCATAAGTGGCCCGGGAGGGGGCCACGCAGCCCCCTCCCCAAATAAAAAAATAAAATAAAAAATAAGGGCAAGGCCGGCCCCGGGGGATGGGGTCCCCGGGGACTTAAATGGCCTGAGGAGGGGGCCACGCAGCCCCCTCCATATTTTTTATTTAAAAAGAGGGCATGCCCGGGGGATGGGGTCCCCGGGGCCAATAGAGGCCCAGGGAAGGGGGCCACGCGGCCTCCTTCCCGTTTTTTTTTATTTTTTTAAAACTAAAACAAAAAAAATGCTCAGGCCCCGGGGGATGGGGTCCCCGGGGCCAAAAGTGGCCGAGGGAAGGGGGGCCACGCAGCCCCCCCTCCCATAAAGAAAAAAAAAAAAAAACGGCATTGTGCCGGAGGCCCCGCCCCCTCCCTGCAGTACTCTGCAAACGCGCCCCCTGGCGCGTTTTAAGAAAGGAAGTAATTCCCCTTGAATACTGGGGGTCCCTGGGGCCAACTAGCCCACCAGGAACCTCCAGTATGCGCCAGGGGCTGCCTTGCAGAGAGGTGTACAGAGGCCACGCCCTTTTACACCTCTCTGCAACGCAGCTCTGTGGCGCTTAATGGAGGTAGCTGGTGGGCTAGTTGCACCCCAGGGACCCTCAGGATTCAAGGGAGTTAATCCCCGACTTAAAACGCACCACGGGGCGCGTTTGCACAGTGGTGAAGGGAGGGGCGGGGCCTGAGGTGACATGTGTGCAAACAGGCCCCGTGGCGCGTTTTAAGATGGGGAATTAAATCCCCTTCAATCCTGAGGGTCCCTGGGGGCCAACTAGCCCACCAGGTACGTCCAGAAAGCGCCACAGAGCTGCGTTGCAAAGAGGTGCAAAAAGGGGCATGGCCTCTGAACACCTCTCTGCAACGCAGCTCTCTGGCGCATACTGGAGGTATCTGGTGGGCTACTTGGCCCCTAGGGACCCTCGGGATTGAGGAGGAATTAATTCTCCAACTTAAAACGCGCCACTGGGTGTGTTTGCAGACATGTCACCTCAGGCCTCACCCCTTCCTTCACCATTGTGCAAATATTCCTCTAAAATCTGCCGAACTACGAATTCCGATTTACTCACCTGTTATCAGGAGAGACCTCAGTGCTGCATCTTTCAGCCCAGTACTGGTCCTGAAAAGTAATTTTAACCGTACTTACCAGTAACTTGAATTTCCTTCCATAGGCTAACATTGACTGGTTTCACTTGGAAATTCTTCTAAGTGTGGAGTTTTGGAACTTTACAAATATTCCTCTAAAATCAGCCGAAATACGAATTCCGATTTACTCACCTGTTATCAGGAGAGACCTCAGTGCTGCATCTTTTAGCCCAGCACTGACCCTGAAAAGTAATTTTAACCGTACTTACCAGTAACTTATATTTTCTTCCATAGGAATCCATTGTCTGGTTTTCAGCAGAAAAGTTTCAAAGTGTCGATTTTCACAAACTACAAATATTCCTTAAAAATCGCCTGTATGACTTAAACGCATTCTTTCAACTGTTTACAGGAGATGCACCAGTGCTGGATCCAGGATCCAACACTGAGTAAGAAAAAGTAACGATAACAGTTTTTACCTGCTAAGTGAATTTCCTTCCATAGGATAACATTGGTGATTCTATGAGAAAAAGTTTCAAAGTGTCAACTTTTAAAATACAATAATATTCCTTAAAAATCACTACTGTAACCAAAACGCTTTTACTCAACTGTTTACAGGAGATGTCCCAGGACTGAATCTAGGTTCCAGTCCTGTGGTTAGAAAAGTAATCCATAAAGTAACTAATTGCATTTAACTAGAAATTCACATTGAGCTGAATGTTGCATTGTGTTTGAAAATGTGTTGCCCATTGCAACAACTGTAACTACTGTACTTAAAAGTCTATTGCCTATGTGCAAAGTATTTAAACTAAAGTAATTCATTCTGAGAAAGTATTTTTTGTAATGTATAATGTAATTACAATGTAATTTAAAAAATAAAATATGTAAAAAAAAATTGTTTCTAAAAATGTAGTAAATCAGTATGAAAAAAATAAATATAACAATTAATACATTTAAAAATTGTCATTTACAAAACCTTTGAAATTCACTGAAAAAACCGTAGGTTTCAGACATGTTATAGTTAGGAATTAGCATTTAAAAAACCTTTGAAATTCACTGAAAAAACCATAGGTTTCAGACACGTTATAGTTAGAAATTAGCATTTAAAAAACCTTTGAAATTCACTGCAAAAAACCATAGGTTTCAGGCACGTTATAGTTAGAAATTAGCATTTAAAAAACCTTAGAAATTCACTGAAAAAACCATAAGGTTTTAGGGACAGTTATAGTTAGTTGGACATTGCACTCGTACAAAACCCGTGAAATTCCCCCGTTATAGTTAGTTCAGCTAACTATAACTCGCGCCCCGCAATGCACTGCTGATGACGTCACATATTACATCACTCATGACATGGTCAGTGACATCACTGATGACATCACTGATGACATCTCAAATGACATCACTGATGACATCACTGATGACATCATCCATGTGAGAATTTAATGCATCTTCTCACACCCTAATATAAGTTTTGATACACCCACTCTAAATTACAGACTGCCATTCTCAAAACCATACACACTCCAATACCAATAAGTACATACCCACTCACTGATTCTTAGGTCTACACACACACATCTACTCACTCACCCGTACAGTCACTCATACTTACAGTCACTCAGTACAGGACTATCATATGCACTCATACACCTATATAAACACTCACACAACGCAACTCATCCATAGAGGTACTCACACACCTAGTCAGTCATGCAAATAATTAATCACACTCCAATTTACTCACCTATACAGTTATACACACCAGCTCACTTACTCATAAAAATACTAGCACATTCTTACGCTCCTATGCAATCACTGATGCAAGCACACACTCATCCATATAGCCACTCTCACAATCACACACTCTCACTTATAGCCATTTATATACTCCAACACACATATATACTGCCTTTCACATATGTAGTTACTCACACATGTACCACTGAGATATACATTCAATCACTAACACACCCATACACACACTCACCCACCCATACAGTCCATCACAGACGCACTCTTGAAACCATGCACCCAGTGAATCACCCACTCACACATCTATGCACAGAGTCACACACACCCCACCCACACAAACACTGAGGCACCCATACAGATACTCAGAGAACCAATCCATAACCCATATAGACACTCATTTAGCTAGTCAGAAACCCATGCAGTTGCTTACACAACAACAGACAGACGGATACAGACATTCACACAGTTTAGTCACTCACCCATGCATCCAGTAAGATACGTTTAATCACTCACTTATAGACTCAGTCACGCACCTACTAAATCATCCATTCAGGCGCTTCTACACCCACTCATTCTTCAATACGCCTTTCCCTATATATATTAAACATATTTAAACTTTACAGAAACACACAGTCACTGGATGATGTCATCAGTGATGTCATCAGTGATGTCATTTGAGATGTCATCAGTGATGTCATCAGTGATGTCACTGACCATGTCATGAGTGATGTAATATGTGACGTCATCAGCAGTGCATTGCGGGGGCGTGAGTTATAGTTAGCTGAACTAACTATAACGGGGGAATTTCACGGGTTTTGTACGAGTGCAATGTCCAACTAACTATAACTGTCCCTAAAACCTTATGGTTTTTTCAGTGAATTTCTAAGGTTTTTTAAATGCTAATTTCTAACTATAACGTGCCTGAAACCTATGGTTTTTTTCAGTGAATATATATATATATATATATATATATATATAAGTCACAAAAGTCCTCAAAGAGCAAAGACCATGGACCGGTGTGCGTCAGGGTTGAGGAGCCCTGTTTAATTTCCAGACCACTTCCGATCCTTGCTCGTACCGTACAGGACACCAACTTGCGTCAAACAGTTTGAGACAAGTATACGTCCCGTATGTTACTTACAGCAATCGGAAGAGGTCTGGGAGAAAAAAAAAAAAATATATATATATATATATATATATATATATATATTATCTACTGGCGGTCGCCAGTAGATAGTTATAGTTAGGACCTATTTTCCATAGGAAATCCGTGACATTCTATTTGAAATAACTCTTGCGCCGGTTGACGAATCTTCGCGAAAGCTTCCAACTTGTTGGGGCGCTCCGCTCCGCTCCTACCCTGAAAGTCTCGGGTTGATGCGTCAAGCGGGGTCCGAGAAAAAAGGGCGGTCCCAAAACGCGTTTTCCCCATTCATTTTTCCATAGGAACCTTTAGTCGCAGCTACAGC
Source organism: Calotriton arnoldi (assembly GCA_963921515.1). Taxonomy (NCBI): domain Eukaryota; kingdom Metazoa; phylum Chordata; class Amphibia; order Caudata; family Salamandridae; genus Calotriton; species Calotriton arnoldi. The sequence goes on from CAWUFW010025366.1 coordinate 6,090, forward strand.
ACGAACTGCTGAATGGAATTACACCAAATTTGGCAAAGAGGTAGCCCTTGGTTCAGTGTCATGCCTTTTGCTTAAATGGTGTAAATCCGTTCAGTAGTTCCTGAGAAAATCAAAAGTAAAGTCACATATATATCTATGGGTGAGTAGGGTCCGCGTATCCTGAGCGCACCCTGCGCGCACCGTCCCGATCACGAGCTGCATGCTAATTGGCTGTCAAGTGGCTGTCAACACTCCAAATCAGGAAGTGTTGGCAGCCATTTTGTCCCTCGGTAGAACCGAGGGACAGAAACAAGTGCGCAAAGCGCAAAAAGGGGGCAGGGTAGAAACACCCTGACCCCCTAGGTCTGCTCAGGGGGTCCCACAAGGACCCCCTGGGCAGAAAAAGCATTTTTTTTTTTTAAACGGCGGGATGCGCTTAGGGTGCGCGGATCCCGCCGATTAAAAAAAAAGCACAAGAAACAAGTGCGCAAAACGCACAAAGGGGGCAGGGTAGAAACACCCTGACCCCTAGGTCTGCTCAGGGGGTCCCACAAGGACCCCCTGGGCAGAAAAAGCAAAAAAAAAAAAGACCGGCATCGTGCCGAGGCCCCGCCCCTCCCTGCAGCAGTCTGCAAACGCGCCCCCTGGCGCGTTTTAAGAAGGGAAGTAATTCCCCTTGAATACTGGGGTCCCTGGGGGCCAACTAGCCCACCAGGAACCTCCGGTATGCGCCAGGGGCTGCGTTGCAGAGAGGTGTACAGAGGCCAAGCCCCTTTTTACACCTCTCTGCAACGCAGCTATGTGGCGCTTTTTGGAGGTACATGGTGGGCTAGTTGGACTCCAGGGACCCTCAGTATTCAAGGGGACTTAATCCCCCAACTTAAAACGCGCCACGGGGCACGTTTACACAGTGGTGAAGGGAGGGGGCGGGGCTTCAGGTGACATTTGTGCAAACAGGCCCCGTGGCGCATTTTAAGATGGGGAATGAAATCCCCTCAATCCTGAGGGTCCCTGGGGGCAAACTAGCCCACCAGGTATGTCCAGAAAGCGCCACAGAGCTGCGTTGCAGAGAGGTGCAAAAAGGGGCGTGGCCTCTGAACACCTCTTTGCAACGCAGCTCCCTGGCGCATACTGGAGGTACAGGGTGGGCTAGTTGGACCCCAGGGACCCTCATGATTCAAGGGGACTTAATCCCCCAACTTAAAACGCGCCACGGGGCGAGTTTGCACAGATGTCACCTCAAGCCCCGCCCCCTCCCTTCACCATTGTGCAAATATTCCTCTAAAATCAGCCGAACTACGAATTCCGATTTACTCACCTGTTATCAGGAGAGACCTCAGTCCTGCATCTTTCAGCCCAGTACTGATCCTGAAAAGTAATTCTAACCGTACTTACCAGTAACTTGAATTTCCTTCCATAGGATATCATTGACTGGTTTCACTTGGAAATTCTTCTATGTGTGGAGTTTTGGAACTTTATAATATTCCTCTAAAATAAGCCGAAATACGAATTCCGATTTACTCACCTGTTATCAGGAGAGACCTCAGTGCTGCATCTTTCAGCCCAGTACTGATCCTGAAAAGTAATTTTAACCGTACTTACCAGTAACTTGAATTTCCTTCCATAGGATATCATTGTCTGCTTTTTGCTGAAAAAGTTTCTAAGTGTCGATTTTTGAAACATACAAATATTCCTCTAAAATCAGCCGAACTACGAATTCCGATTTACTCACCTGTTATCAGGAGAGACCTCAGTGCTGCATCTTTCAGCCCAGTACTGATCCTGAAAAGTAATTTTAACCGTACTTACCAGTAACTTGAATTTCCTTCCATAGGATATCATTGACTGGTTTCACTTGGAAATTCTTCTAAGTGTGGAGTTTTGGAACTTTATAATATTCCTCTAAAATCAGCCGAACTACGAGTTCCGATTTACTCACCTGTTATCAGGAGAGACCTCAGTGCTGCATCTTTCAGCCCAGTACTGATCCTGAAAAGTAATTTTAACCGTACTTACCAAGTACTTGAATTTCCTTCCATAGGATATCATTGACTGGTTTCACTTGGAAATTCTTCTAAGTGTGGAGTTTTGGAACTTTATAATATTCCTCTAAAATCAGCCGAAATACGAATTCCGATTTACTCACCTGTTATCAGGAGAGACCTCAGTGCTGCATCTTTCAGCCCAGTACTGATCCTGAAAAGTGATTTTAACCGTACTTACCAGTAACTTGAATTTCCTTCCATAGGATATCATTGCCTGCTTTTTGCTGAAAAAGTTTCTAAGTGTCGATTTTTGAAACATACAAATATTCCTCTAAAATCAGCCAAAATACGAATTCCGATTTACTCACCTGTTATCAGGAGAGACCTCAGTGCTGCATCTTTCAGCCCAGTACTGATCCTGAAAAGTAATTTTAACCGTACTTACCAGTAACTTATATTTCTTTCTGTAGGAATCCATTGTCTGGTTTTCAGCAGAAAAGTTTCAAAGTGTTGATTTTCACAAACTACAAATATTCCTTAAAAATCGCCTGTATGACTTAAACGCATTCTTTCAACTGTTTACAGGAGATGCACCAGTGCTGGATCCAGGATCCACCACTGAGTAAGAAAAAGTAACGATAACACTACTTACCTGCTAAGTGAATTTCCTCCCATAGGATAACATTGGTGATTCTATGTGAAAAAGTTTCTAAGTGTCAACTTTTAAAATACAATAATATTCCTTAAAAATCACTACTGTAACCAAAACGCTTTTACTCAACTGTTTACAGGAGATGTCCCAGGACTGAATCTAGGATCCAGTCCTGTGGTTAGAAAAGTAATCCATAAAGTAACTAATTGCATTTAGCTAGAAATTCACATTGAGCTCAATGTTGCATTGTGTTTGAAATTGTGTTGCCCATTGCAACAACTGTAACTACTGTACTTAAAAGTCTATTGCCTATTTCCAAAGTATTTAAACTAAAGTAATTCATTCTGAGAAAGTATATTTTATAATGTAATGTATAATGTAATTACAATGTAATTTAAAAAATAAAATATCTAAAAATAAATAGTTTAAAAAAATGTAGTAAATCAGTATAAAAAAAAAAATATATAACAATTAATACATTTACAAATTGTCATTTACAAAACCTTTGAAATTCACTGAAAAAAACCATAGGTTTCAGACATGTTATAGTTAGGAATTAGCATTTAAAAAACCTTTGAAATTCACTGAAAAAACCATAGGTTTCAGGCTTGTTATAGTTAGGAATTAGCATTTTAAAAACCTTTGAAATTCACTGAAAAAACCATAGGTTTCAGGCCTGTTATAGTTAGGGTTTAGCATTTAAAAAACCTTTGAAATTCACTGAAAAAACCATAGGTTTTAGGGAAAGTTATAGTTAGTTGGACATTGCACTCGTACAAAACCCGTGAAATTCCCCGTTATAGTTAGTTCAGCTAACTATAACTCGCGCCCGCAATGCACTGCTGATGACGTCACATATTACATCACTCATGACATGGTCAGTGACATCACTGATGACATCACTGATGACATCTCAAATGACATCACTGATGACATCATCCATGTGAGAATTTAATGCATCTTCTCACACCCTAATATAACTTTTGATACACCCACTCTAAATTACAGACTGCCATTCTCAAAACCATACACACTCCAATACCAATAAGTACATACCCACTCACTGATTCTTAGGTCTACACACACACATCTACTCACTCACCCGTACAGTCACTCATACTTACAGTCACTCAGTACAGGACTATCATATGCACTCATACACCTATATAAACACTCACACAACGCAACTCATCCATAGAGGTACTCACACACCTAGTCAGTCATGCAAATAATTAATCACACTCCAATTTACTCACCTATACAGTTATACACACCAGCTCACTTATTCATAAAAATACTAGCACATTCTTACGCTCCTATGCAAACACTGATGCAAGCACACACTCATCCATATAGCCACTCTCACAATCACACACTCTCACTTATAGCCATTTATATACTCCAACACACATATATACTGTCTTTCACATATGTAGTTACTCACACATGTACCACTGAGATATACATTCAATCACTAACACACCCATACACACACTCACCCACCCATACAGTCCATCACAGATGCACTGTTGAAACCATGCACCCAGTGAATCACCCACTCACACATCTATGCACAGAGTCACACACACCCCACCCACACAAACACTGAGGCACCCATATAGATACTCAGAGAACCAATCCATAACCCATATAGACACTCATTTAGCTAGTCAGAAACCCATGCAGCTGCTTACACAACAACAGACAGACGGATACAGACATTCACACAGTTTAGTCACTCACCCATGCATCCAGTAAGATACATTTAATCACTCACTTATAGACTCAGTCACGCACCTACTAAATCATCCATTCAGACGCTTATACACCCATTCATTCTTCAATACGCCTTTCCCTATATATATTAAACATATTTAAACTTTACAGAAACACACAGTCACTGGATGATGTCAGTGATGTCATCAGTGATGTCACTGACCATGTCATGAGTGATGTAATATGTGACGTCATCAGCAGTGCATTGCGGGGGCGCGAGTTATAGTTAGCTGAACTAACTATAACGGGGGAATTTCATGGGTTTTGTACGAGTGCAATGTCCAACTAACTATAACTTTCCCTAAAACCTATGGTTTTTTCAGTGACCATGTCATGAATGATGCAATATGTGACGTCATCAGCAGTGCATTGCGGGGGCGCGAGTTATAGTTAGCTGAACTAACTATAACGGGGGAATTTCTCTGGTTTTGTACGAGTGAAATGTCCAACTAACTATAACCTCCCTGAAACCTGTGGTTTTTTCAGTGAATTTCTAAGGTTTTTTAAATGCTAATTTCTAACTATAACGTCCCTTAAACCTATGGTTTTTTCAGTGAATTTCAAAGGTTTTTAAATGCTAATTTCTAACTATAACGTCCCTGAAACCTATGGTTTTTTCAGTGAATTTCAAAGGTTTTTTAAATGCTAATTTCTAACTATGCCTACAAAGGTAGGACATGTGAAGAAAGAGGAAGACAAGCGCACAAAGAAGCAAGACATGCAGAAAGAGGCAACAGAAGTCCAGAAAGATGAAGAAAAGTGCAAGAAGAAGCAAGAGATGTGCAGAAAGAACCAACAGAGGAGCAGAAAGTCCTCCTGTGCCCCCAACATTTTGCTGACGGGTACTGGTGGTAACTGACTCTGACTAACCAGCCCTAGAGCCAGTGCTATGCTAAAAGACACTTAGAATACAGTGAAAACACCTACATACACTAGGGAACACTATGCGTTGGGGTACCCTTTGATTAGCATGACCTCCTCTGTATTTGCCATGAGTTAGTGCCTGGGTCATTGGATGAGTACATGGGTACTGACTGGATGATTAGAGTACTGCAAGGAGAGTGGATGGTGAATTTATAAACGCTTGTGTTTTGGCGGAGTGATTGGATAAGGACATGGAACTGGTTGGGTGATTGGAGGATTGCATGGGTAGTGACAAGGAGATGGCTGGACTGCATCAGTAGTCCTTAGGGGATTGTAGCAGTGCATGTGTTAGTGCCTGCATCATTGCATGAGTACGTGGATAGTGACTGGATGATTAGAGCACTGCAAGGAGAGTGCATGGTGAATTTATAAGTGCTTGTGTTTTGGCGGAGTGATTGGATAAGTACATGGTGCTCGCTGGGTGATTGGAGGAGTGCATGGGTAGTGACAGGGCGATGGCTGGACTGCATCAGTAGTGCTCAGGGTATTGTAGCAGTGCATGAGTTAGTGCATGGGTCATTGCATGAGTGCATGGGTACTGACTGGATGATTAGAGTAATGCAAGGAGAGTGTATGGTGAATTTATAAGTGCTTGTGTTTTGGCAGAGTGATTGGATAAGTACATGGTGCTCGCTGGGTGATAGGAGGAGTGCATGGGTAGTGACAGGGCGATGGCTAGACTGCATCAGTAGTGCTCAGGGTATTGTAGCAGTGCATGAGATAGTGCATGGGTCATTGCATGAGTGCATGGGTACTGCCTGGATGATTAGAGTAATGCATGGAGAGTGCATGGTGAATTTATAAGTGCTTGGGTTTTGGCGGAGTGATTGGATAAGTACATGGTGCTCGCTGGGTGATAGGAGGAGTGCATGGGTAGTGACAGGGCGATGGCTGGACTGCATCAGTAGTGCTCAGGGTATTGTAGCAGTGCATGAGTTAGTGCATGGGTCATTGCATGAGTGCATGGGTACTGACTGGATGATTAGAGTAATTCAAGGAGAGTGCATGGTGAATTTATAACTGCTTGGGTTTTGGCGGAGTGATTGGATAAGTACGTGGTGCTCGCTGGGTGATAGGAGGAGTGCATGGGTAGTGACAGGGCGATGGCTGGACTGCATCAATAGTGCTCAGAGTATTGTAGCAGTGCATGAGTTAGTGCCTGGGTCATTGGATGAGTACATGGGTACTGACTGGATGATTAGAGTACTGCAATGAGAGTGGATGGTGAATTTATAAACGCTTGTGTTTTGGCGGAGTGATTGGATAAGGACATGTTACTGGTTGGGTGATTAGAGGAGTGCATGGGTAGTGACAAGGAGATGGCTGGACTGCATCAGTAGTACTCAGGGGATTGTAGCAGTGCATGTGTTAGTGCCTGCATCATTGCATGAGTACATGGGTAGTGACTGGATGATTAGAGTACTGTAAGGAGAGTGCATGGTGAATTTATAAGTGCTTGTGTTTTGGCAGAGTGATTGGATAAGTACATGGTGCTCGCTGGGTGATTGGAGGAGTGCATGGGTAGTGACAGGGAGATGGCTGGACTGCATCAGTAGTGCGCAGGGTATTGTAGCAGTGCATGAGTTAGTGCATGGGTCATTGCATGAGTGCATGGGTACTGACTGGATGATTAGAGTAATGCAAGGAGAGTGCACAGTGAATTTATAAGTGCTTCGGTTTTGGCGGAGTGATGGCATAAGTACATGGTGCTCGCTGGGTGATCAGAGGAGTGCATGGGTAGTGACAGGGCGATGGCTGGACTGCATCAGTAGTGCTCAGAGTATTGTAGCAGTGCATGAGTTAGTTGCTGGGTCATTGCATGAGCGCATGGGTACTGACTGGATGATTAGAGTACTGCAAGGAGAGTGCATGGTGAATCTAAAAGTGCTTGGGTTTTTGCGGAGTGATTGGATAAGTACATGGTGCTGGCTGGGTGATTGGAGGAGTGCATGGGTAGTGACAAAGAGATGGCTGGGCTGCATCAGTAGTGCTCAGGGGATTGTAGCAGTGCATGTGTTAGTGCCTGGGTCATTGCATGAGTACATGGGTAGTGACTGGATGATTAGAGTACTGCAAGGAGAGTGCATGGTGAATTTATAAGTGCTTGTGTTTTGGCGGAGTGATTGGATAAGGACATGTTACTGGTTGGGTGATTAGAGGAGTGCATGGGTAGTGACAAAGAGATGGCTGGGCTGCATCAGTAGTGCTCAGGGGATTGTAGCAGTGCATGAGTTAGTGCATGGGTCATTGCATGAGTGCATGGGTACTGACTGGATGATTAGAGTAATGCAAGGAGAATGCATGGTGAATTTATAAGTGCTTGGGTTTTGGCGGAGTGATTGGATAAGTACATGATGCTCGCTGGGTGATAGGAGGAGTGCATGGGTAGTGACAGGGCGATGGCTGGACTCCATCAGTAGTGCTCAGAGTATTGTAGCAGTGCATGAGTTAGTGCATGGGTCATTGCATGAGTGCATGGGTACTGACTGGATGATTAGAATGCTGCAAGGAGAGTGCATGGTGAATTTATAAGTGCTTGGGTTTTGGCGGAGTGATTGGATAAGTACACACATGTCACATCAGGCCCGCCCCCTCCCTCCACCACTGTGCAAACGCGCCTCCTGGCGGGTTTTAATTTGGGAGATTTAGTCCCCTTGAATCCTGAGGGTCCCTAAGGCCCAACTAGCCCACCAGGTACCTCCAGTAAGCACCACAGAGCTGCGTTGCAGAGAGGTGGTCCGAGACCACGCCCCTTTTTACACCTCTCTGCAACGCAACTCTGTTGCACTTACTGAAGGTACCTGGTGGGCTAGTTGGCCCCCAGGGACCCTCAGGATACAAGGGGACTTAATCCCCTAACTTAAAACGCACCACAGAGCGCGTTTGCACACGTGTCACCTCAGGCGCGTTTTAAGTTGGGGAATTAAGTCCCCTTGAATCTTGAGGGTCCCTGGGGTCCAACTAGCCCACCAGGTACCTCCAGTAAGCTCCACAGAGCTGCGTTGCAGAGAGGTGTAAAAAGGGGCATGGCCTGGACCTCAACGCAGGCCTGTGGTGCTTATTGAAGGTACCTGGTGGGCTAGTTGGCCCCCAGGGACCCCCAGTATTGAAGGGGAATTCATTTCCCAACTTAAAACGCGCCACAGGGCGCGTTTGCAGAGTGTTGCTGGGAGGGGGCGGGGCCTCCGGCACGATCGCGTGTTTTTTTTGTGGTTTTTTTTGGGAAGGGGGGCTGTGTGGCCCCCCTTCTTTTTACTTTTTTGGGGCCCTCGGAACCCCATCCCCCAGGGCCTGACCCCTTTTTTAATAAAAAAATAAAAAAATGAACGGGAAGGGGGCCGCGTGGGCCCCCCTCCCGTGGCCAATTTCGGCCCCGGGGCTCCCATCCCCCGGGGCATGGCCAGATTTTCTTTTCTTTTTTTATGGAGGGGGGCTGCGTGGACCCCCTCCTGAGGCCACTTCTAGCCCCGGGGACCCCATCCCCCAGGGCTGGCCCTCTCCGTTGGGGACCGTGGGGGGTCCCCAATGCCCCCACGGTCCCGCCGGCTCCCCGCGTCCTGCGGGAGCCGGCATTGCTTTCCACATGGGGAGCTGCTGACATGCAGCTCCCCGTGCGAAAAGCAATCTGCTTTGCTTCATTGAAGCGAGAGCAGGTTTCCCTGCTCTCGCTTCAATGAAGCAAAGCAGTTTGCAATGACAGGGCGGGAGCCGCGAGGCTCCCGCCCTGTCATTGCAAACAGCAGTGTCCTGGGGGTGGGCACCCCGGGACACTTCAGGAGCCGGCCCTGGGGGGTGGCGGTCCCCAGGGCAATCACTGGCTCCAGGAGGGGGGCCTCGCGGCCCCCCTCCCATCCAATTGCACAGCCCTGGGGAGGTGGTGGTCCCCAGGGCTCGGGGGTCCGTAACGGACCCCCAAATTAGCTTTTTTAGTGCCCCGGGGAGGTGGCAGTCCCGGGGCGTGTGGGGGGCTCGAACCCCCACACAGGTATATTATTTTAAAAAAAGAAGCTCGGGGGTGGCGGTTCCCGGGGCTGCGGGGGGCAGTGTGCCCCCCGCAAATATTATTAATGAGAGCCCCGGGGGTGGCAGTCCCCGGGGCTGTGGGGGGGCCGTGTGCCCCCCGCAAATATTAATGCAAAGCCCGGGGGGGTGGCGGTCCCCGGGGCAGTGTGGGGGGGATTGGGCCCCTCCCACACATTTTTTTACTGCCCCCGGGACTTGGCCCACCCGGGGTCTTTTTAAATACGAAGCGCGGGAGCCCGCGCTTCGTTTTTTTTTTTATTTTTGGCCAAAATTCGCGCTGGGTGCGCGAATCTCGCCGATTTTGTTTTAAAAAAATGCTTTTTTTGGCCCTGGGGGTCCTTGTGGGACCCTCTGAGCAGGCCTAGGGGGTCAGGGTGTTTCTACCCTGCCCCCTTTCCTTTTTTTTCACGACTGTTTTTCTCTTTTCTTGTGCCTCGGTTCTACCGAGGCACAAGATGGCTGCCAACACTTCCTGGTTTGGAGTGCTGACAGCCAATTAGCATGCAGCTCGTGATCGGGAGGGTGCGCGGATCCTCCGCGGCCATAGATATATATGTGTTTTTACTTTTGATTTTCTCAGCAACTACTGAACGGATTTACACCATTTAACAAAAGGGTTCTTTCTGAACCAAGAACTACCTCTTTGCCAAATTTGGTGTAATTCCGTTCAGCAGTTCGAGCTGTAACCGTGTCTAAAGTTTCCTGTGGGAAATTGCATGGGGAAAACACGTTTTGGGACCCCCTTTTTCTCAGCCCACGCTTGACGAATCACCCCGAAACTTTCAAGATAGGAGCGGACCGGAGCGCCCCACGAGTGTTGAAAAGTTCGTGAAGATTCATCAACCGGCGCCAAAGTTATTGGAAATAGAATGTTGTGAATTTCCTATGGAAAATAGGTCCAATCTATAACTATCTACTGGCGACCGCCAGTAGATAATATATATATATATATATATATATATATATATATATATATATATATATATATGCAGAACAACTCCTTCCCTTTTCGCTCACTTTGTCGGCTGAAGAAAGAGCACAGACCCAGTAATTCCTTGCTGTTGGTTATTTTATTGTAGTTGCTCCCAACAGACCATGTTAGCCATGACGCGTTTTGTCCCTCACAGGGGACTTGATCACATGACGCGCTACTAGCACAGTGGTTCGTTAAAATAGCTGCCATTTTTTTCTTTCATTTTTTGTAAATGCACACGTGACTTAGTGCTTAAAGTGATATACACAAATAAATTAGTAACACAGAAAATTCATGGACATAGAAGAAATGCAGAGTGTGGAAATGCAATTTCTTGTTTTTAAACAATACCTAAGTCTGTTTTGTATGATCACGTTATTAAAACATATAAATATATAAATAAATAAATATATATAAATATGTGTGCAAATAAGCAATAAATAACTGGATAAATCCTGTTTGATATAAATACATACATATTGGCAGATATAAAAATTCATGAATGCTCATACCGGTATAAATACCCGATTTCAAACATTTACCAATATTAAAACTTTTTTCGCAATACACATATAATCAACAATAGCATATTGCTTTACCACTAAAACCTGAGAAGAAAAGGGAATCTGTTCTTATTCACTGCAACGCCTTAATTGTCCAATAGTGTTACCATGTGCAAAATAAATTAAATAAAGTGTCTAGTGCCTATAATTTATCAGTGCTTAAGAACCTATCTAGCTAAAATTTGTTTAAAAATGTGAGGAGGATATTGGCCTTTATATTTAGCATATTGCTATTTAATATTAAACATTTAAGATGACTCCTTGAGTGATAAACCTGATACTGTTAATTATACTTTTCATCATTATAATTATCATCCAAGCAGGCTAGCATGTAATTCCTCTGTAGCATTCAGCCCTTTAGGGTGTTTGGTGTCGAGATTCAATATGTAAAACATTTCTAAATTGCGAAGTGCTTTTTCTCGATCACCTCCCCTTTTTATTTGCTGGGACTGAATCTATCAAGAAATATTTAAGATCTTTGGAGTTTCCCCCATGGACTTCATTAAAATGGCGTGCTACCGGATAAGCCTGATCATTGTTCTTGATGGCCCTTATGTGCTGGAGTACCCTTTTGTGTCCCTGCAGAATTGTACTTCCTACATATTTTAATCCGCAAGGGCACTCCAGCACATATACCACATGATCTGTTTTGCAGTTCAAGGACTTTTCAATTTTTCTGATTTGGCCGCCAAACGGAGTTTTATAGGATGTAATATTTACTCCGTGTTGACAGGCTTTACACGTCCTACACTTATAGAACCCTGCTCTTTGATTCAACCATGTACTGTTTTTTACTTGGGTATAACAGGGGTCATTTATGACTAAGACATCCTTCATTGAAGGTGCCTTACTATAAGTGATAGAGGGTTTTTTCGGAACAGCACCCCCAATTACCGGATCTGCACGAATAAGATGCCAATTTTTATTTATGATGCTTTTAACTGCCTTTTCTTGTTTGTTGAATTTTAAAATAAATCTAAAATTCTCAGCTTCATTTACTTGTTCGCTTATTTTCGAATCTTGTTTAGTCAATAAGACCTCCCTGGCTATCAAATTACTTTTTGCCAGAGCCAGGTCTAAACATTTCTTAGTGTAGCCTCTTTCCTTGAACCTCAATATACAATCATTTTGTGCCAATTTTAAATCATGGTCATTGCTGCATAATCGTTTTAACCGCAGCAATTCACCATAGGGAATACTTTGTATTAGGTGGCCTGGGTGAGCACTGCTGGCATGCAAAATTGAATTTCCCGCAATAGCTTTTCTGTGAAGTTTAGTCTCTAATCTGTCCCCATTTATGTATAACTCTACATCCAAGAAGTTAACCGTAGTTTTACTAATGGATGCAGTAAATTGCAGATTGAGTTGGTTGACATTAAGTTGTTTCACAAATGTTTCTGCTTCCTTCTGAGTACCCTGCCACACTAAGAAAAGATCATCAATGAATCGCCACCAGGTTTTGACATTGTGGTTCATGTACTTGATGTGTTCCTTCATGAGAACCAGCTCCTCCCACCAGCCCATGTGAAGACATGCATAACTGGGGGAGAAGCTGGCTCCCATGGCCACACCTCTTATCTGCTGAAACAGTGAACCTTGAAACAAAAAAATGTTATTATTTAAACAAAATTCAGCCATCTTAATCAACATGTCAGTATGCCCAGCGAAATTTGGACCTCTACGAGACAAATAAAATTGTATTGCCTTTAGGCCATCAATATGTCGGATAGATGTATAGAGTGAAGTAACATCAAGTGTAATGAGTAAATAGTCAGTTTGCCACTTAAAATCCAACATTTTTGCCAAAAAGTCTCCTGTATCCCGTATATAAGATTTTAACTGCTGGACATGTTCCTGCAAGAAAAAGTCAATATAGACTGATGTTTTTTCCAATAGGCTGTTTCTTGCAGAAATAATTGGCCTTCCTGGAGGTTTGTTTATATTCTTGTGAATTTTTGGAATCAAGTATAAAATTGGAATCACAGGTTTATCAGTCCTTAAATATTTATATTCGTCCACTGACAATAGGCCTATATTTTTCCAGGCCACTAATTTCATTGCGTAAATGCTGCAAATATTGTTAAGTGCCTGTTGGTTACTGCGGCAATAACATGAAGTGTCATTTAATTGAGGCATAGCCTCCTTGATATATTCCTCTTTTTCCACAAAACAACGTTTCCACCCTTGTCTGCGTTTCTCACTACTATCTCACTGTTGTTTTTGAGCTTAGTCATTAATTGTTGATATTGGATCTCACTTTTGTTGATCTTTTTCCTGTTGGTATTAAGTATCTTGCGGTTGAGGTTTTTAGACCACCTATCACTTTATCATGGAACGCATCAATTGTGTCCTTTAGCATAATGGGATTAAAGGTGGAAACTGGTTTAAATGGAGTAGTGACTGGCCTGTCTGTTACCCCTAATCGCTCGTTGATTTCAATGCTCGGACTCAATACCACTTCATCATTCATTAAATCCTGCATAACCTGCAATAATCTTTGGTCATCCACATCCAAATTCGTTGATTGTGTGGTTTCATCCACTGTATTATCAGGTATGATGTTTCTTTGTTCTTGAGTTTTTGCAACACTCTTTTCTTTGATATTGTGTTTGGCAGTATTTTGTAACATGAAATATTTTTTTAATTTTAGTTTTCGCACGCTCTTATAGACGTCAACTCTGGTTGCTGCATAATTAAAAGCGCTTTCCGGACAATATGATAGTCCTAATGTCAGGAGTTGTTCTTCCGCTTTATTTAATACAATATCTGTTAAATTTATGACTGTTTTGTTCTCAGTTTTTTTGTGTTCATTATGTATCATTTTTCCAATTTTTCTTCGGTTGACGTTTCTGGTATCTTTTGTTCGTCTCTTCGTTTGCTTGCCCTCCGCCTCTCCCTACGCTTTCTTGTTCTTTCATTACTTGATTGTTCATTTGTTTTCTATATATATATTCACTGAAAAAAACAAAGGTTACAGGAATGTTATAGTTAGGAAATAGAATTAAAAGAACCTTAGAAATTCAGTGAAAAAACAAAGGTTACAAGGACCTTATAGTTAGGTTGACATTTCACTCTTACAAAACCAGTGAAATTCAGCAGTTATAGTTAGCTGAACTAACTATAACTCAGGCCCCTGCAGTGCACTGCTTATGACCTCACATATTACATCACTCATGACATGATCAGTGACATAACTGATGACATTTCAAATGACATCACTCATGACATCATCCAGTGACTGTGAGTGTTTTTAAAATGTTCGCCGCCCCCCCCGGGGCATGCCCATTTAAAAAAAAATTAATTTGTTTAAAAAAAGGTACAGTGGCCATGTGGCCCCCCTCCCAAGGCCAATTTCGGCCCCAGGGACCCCATCTCCCGGGGCCAGGTCTTTTTTTTTTTATCGAAAGGGGATGGGGGCTGAGTAAATCCCCTCCCAGGCCATTTCCTGCCCCGGGGACATTCCCATTTTTAAAAAGTGAGGGGAGCCCCTCGTGCCAGACCTTAATATTAATTTTTTTAAATGGGGAGGGGGCCAACTTCGGCCCCGGGGACCCCATCCTCCGGGGCCTGGCCTCTATGTTGGGGACTGCAGGGGGAGCCTCAAGGCCCCATGGTCCCTACCAGCTCCCCGCCTTCTGCGTGAGCCGACATTGCTTTTTGACAGAGGGAGCTGCTAACATGCAGCTTCCTCTGTCCAAATCAATTCTGCTCTTGTTTCCATGAAGCGGATCAGTGTTTGCTATGGCATGGTGGGACCGATGCTCCCGCCAAGCCATTAGCAAACTGCAATGCACCCCGGGACATTGTTAGAGCCAGCCCTGGCAGGGCCGCATAGGGGGGCCGGAGCCCCCCACGCTTTGTTTTTTTTTTTTGCCCCGGGGAGGTGGCGGTCCCAAGGGCACCGTGGAGGCCCTAATGCCTCCCACGCGTTACTTCAAAAAAAACTGTGCCCCGGAGAGGTGGCAGTCCCCAGGGCAGGGGGAATCCACCAGCCACCCCATATTATTGAAATTAGCCTCGGGAGGTGGCGGTCCCCAGTAGGCTCGCCTGCATTCATAATGAAAAGTGCCCCGGGGAGGTGGTGGTCCTTGGGGCTTTGACAAGCCTTAGGAGGGGGGGGCCCATGCACCTCCCTCCTGTATTTATTATATGCCCCGGGACCTAGCCCACCCGGGTGTTATTTAAAAGCAAGCACGGGAGCCCATGCTTGCTTTTTTTTTAAAAACAATTTGCTGCAAATATCGCAATTTTGCAGCAATTTGTTTGTTAAAAAAATGTTTTTATGCTGTGACCAGGTCCCAGGGGGACCCCAAGACCATGGCTTGGAGGTCAGGGTATTACTACCCTGCCCCCTTTTCTTTATTTTCACTTTTTTGGGGGGGACTCAGTGAAGCAGAATCCCAAGATGGCTGCCAACACTTCTTGGTTGATATTAAATATTTCTAATTTAAATAACTTCCCACCCTATCACCTTGCAAACCCAACAACCCACTACACCACTATGAATTACTAGTAACATTAAAAATATATATATATATTTAATCACTTAAATTTCTACCTACATTTTATAAAATTATTAACAGATATACCAAGAAGATCAACACCTAAAATTAATACATTAACTAAAACATATAAAGTAATTTAAAAAATGATGTTTTTTTACAACTATATTACTGAAAACAATATTATAAACAACGATATTCTTAAAAACAATATTACTAACCATCGTATACAATTCAAAACAAGAGAATTAAATGAACGCCATATGAGGCATGGCTTTTGGTAGATGTGAAATATGTTCCCATGAACAATAACCCTAGCAGGCTAATTAAGGCCTCAATTATTCAAGATAATATCTGCCTGAGACATTGGGCACTCTTACTTTGCCACAGCAAATAGAGAAATTACATTCCCAAGTGAACAGGAGGCCTTGGGCTCCCACAAAAGTCCGTGCAGTGCTTAGAGAAACCAGAGATGAATTGGGCTCAGCCTACTTCAACACTGACTTGTCTGGTGGGGAGTGGGGAAATCCCATATTTCAAGTGATTCACCTGCTTGGGAATGACTTCACTGCCGTAAATTGTACTTGCTCAAAGAAATGAAATAGGGGTGGCAGCACTGAAGAGGTTTATGGGACTAATTTAGCTTATTTGGCCCAACCTCATTCTCAGGATGGTATAGCAAGAGGATTTATCTGATGGGTGGTGAAAAAATAAAGTTGGAAATTTATCATGGCAATGACTTTTTTAGAAGCATAAATGTCAGGTAGATTAGGTAAGGTATGAGCAACTTGAGTTTTCTGATAAATTATGTCAGGATGGTGTTCTTTTAGGAGATATGGGTGACCTGAAGAGAAGCATGCCTTTTCAATGAAACCAGGGTGAGGGGCAGGCATCAACATTCACACAATGCTGTGCATTGGCTCATACTATACTCTGCCCGGATATCAACAGGGGACCTCAAAAGCACCACTGTGAACCTGCACCCACTCTAGCATAATAGCTATATAAAGGGCCTAGAGAACATCTACATAGCAAAGGGAGTAACCCTTACAATATGGCTTGGCATATTCCAACTCATCTTGCAGTCGGAGCATGAGAAACACTTTCAAATCCAGTCAGTTTCACTTATGGTGATTGTCTTCAGTGGGTCATGGGTGCTGTCAGAAGGATGGTGATGGGTAAAGTGTTGCTAGTGGGTGAGGTCAATGGTTGGATGATAGTAGTGGAAATGTGGGGGCTGTCAGTGAATGATGCTGTTAGTTGGTACCATTAGTGATTAGTTGCAAACTGTGCATTTTTCCCTATATTGATAACCCTTGGAATACCCCCATCTGGATCTGCTCCAACACTCTCTGACAGGTACTACTGGACTGTGGATACTAATAGTGGATCTTTGCTGCCTTATGATGTTGTGTTCAGTCATTATTGGTGGTAAGTCCTGGATATAGGATGCTGGTTAGTAGTCATGGATGTTGTCTGTAGCTAATCTGAGTGCCAGAGATTGGTTATGTGCTCTGAAAGTGAAGCATGCCTTGTATTTGGGGTGGCAGAAATGCAGTAGCGGCTCCTCGAGAGAGTGCTGCGGGCGGTGGGGCGGGGGAGGGGCAGGGTGGGGGGTAATAAACTCCGGAATTGGGCCGAACGGAGTTGAGTAAAGAAATAAATAAATAAAACGAATTACAATGCGCGCTGCATCGCCAATTTGGCGTTGCAGCGCGCGCAATGTAATTCATTTTATTTATTTATTTAGTTACTCAACTCCATTGGGCCGTATTCCGGAGTTTACTACCCCCCACCCTGCCCCTCCCCCGCCCCACCCCGACGCCCCGCAGCACTCCCGCGAGGAGCCGCTAATGCAGAAATGCCTTTCCGGTGACATTTTGTCACTGCATCTACGGGCAAACTAGAATGTCTCAAGTGCCAAGTCAGACTCCCTCTCTCACAAATGCTGAACACTGCCAACATGAGCTCTTTACAACGCCTGTAGAGCTAAGAGTTTGTTTGTAAGATGTTCTAATAATACAGCTTTACAAACATATTGTACCTTTAGATATGCTGACAGGGAGGAAGGTGAACATCCACAATGAAGCAGCCCTGAAATCTCAAGTGAGCCTCCATGATCCAGGGTCCTAGCCCAAAGTGTTCCGTGGTTAATATTCAAGAATGCATTTTATGATGATGACAAGTTGTGCCTCGGGCAGATAGCCACGTACCCAGGTACCAGCACTTTTGCACCACCAGAAAGTCACTTTTTTGATGTTCTGGTGGCGCAATGTGCCACGGCATATTTATAAGACCACGTATTTCATGGCCTTATAAATATGTTCCCCTTTCACTCAGAAAACTGCGTGAAAGGGGCGTTCCCTGGGTGTTGCTGTGGGTGTTCCCAAGCAACACCCATGGAACCGGACACATTCCCAGATTTACGAGAAATCGTAAACCTGGGAATGCATCAGAACCGTGGTGTTAGGGATGCACAATGAGGAGAAATGTTTTAATTTGTCCTTTCCTTTATCCATGTGTGCTGCATTTTGCAGAAAAAGAAAATCGCCTGACTTGATTGATTTTGTGCAGAAAGGTGTCCCTTCCTGCACAAAATCAATCAGAACCATAACGCAAGCACCCTTGGACCATAGTGCAAGGGTGCCTGCGTCGGTGCATGGTAGCCGACTGTGCGCCAGCGGTGGGGAAAAGGACAGGAATCCGCTGTATCACATAGATATGCCGCATTCCTGCCCTTTTTTTCTTTATGTAGGGCAGCGCAGCAAGATTCCTTGAGGTGCTGCCCTATGTCAAAAGTTCAAAACCTCATAAATGAGGCCCCCAGTATTTAGGACTTATTACATTACCCCCTGGCTTGGGAGTGGTTGCAACACATGCTGAGTACTTTGCTCTGAGATTGACACACCATTCCTCTTGCTTGAACTTCAACTCCATGTGGGATAGAGTCTGCCACACTGGGCTCAGGAGACAGGGTGCTCCTGAGAGACAAGCGTAGGTATACCAGGGCAAACCAACCGCTAATTCTGTTTAGCTAATGTTTTCTTTTGTTGTTATTCTCTATTTTGTTACAATAATTATTTTTGTAAATAAACTCTCTATGTTTATTGTGAATATAATTTTAGAACAATGTCTAACACTGCATAATTTTTTGTTCAATTTAACGTTACTATATTTTAATAAAGCAAACACAAGGAGACGATGGACGGAGTGCTGAAACTTTTCAGACACTCTTGTTGTGTTTACTTTGTTCGCCCTAAGTTGGCAGGGTATGCCCAGATATGGGCCCCTTGCTCATTTTGCCACTGAATTCAAGCTAGTCTGGCTGATGAGACGTGATACCTTGAAACCGGTCCCAGGATGCGTGTTTCCGGTCCAGGGAGGACCTGGCCTGGCAGTTCGGGGTGGACTGTTCCCATGAGGAACAGGGTCAAGACTGATTTGCATATGGCTGGGTCTGAAAAGGGGTGGCGAAATGAGCAGAAGAAGGATGATGGATTTAACCCAGATCTAATAGTGACTGGGGGTGAGTGTCTGAAAAATGTCAGCGCTCCGTCCATCATCTTACTGTGTTTGCTTTATACAATACTTCCATACCTTTTTCTGTAGTCAGGTAGATCATCGCTTTAGTGCTTTTTTATTTAGAACTGCGGGATGAACCATTTCCAGGTGCTGACATTATAGTCACCACACTTTAAAAAAACTCACCTGGAATTGCATGCTATCTCCTGTCTTGCAATGCAGAACTGCAAGGGTGGGCTGGGTGTCGAATGAAGGCTTCTTGAAGTCAGTGGTGCTTTGAGTGGGAGAGCTGCTATCAGGGAGTTGGCTCTGTTGGTGGATACAACTGACTAGAAGGGAAAGCATCATCCGGTGTCTGGGCACGACTACTGAAGTGAATGGGAGAACGAGTAGCAGAGGTGGAAAGTGTCAACTCCACTTCACTGTCCACAATGACACATGAAATTGCTCAGTGGCATGTCGGGGCTTGTTTCAAGGATAACATCAACACAACGTTGGGGGCACTACGGCCAAAACTACAAAAAAGTGACAGTAGCACCTTCAGTGCTATGGTGGAAACAACTTGTGTTCCCTTTGCCTCAGCTACTAAAGGGATTTGGTGCCATAAGAAGTTAATTCTCCAAATTAAAGTAACCCACCTACGCTCAATAAATGCGCTCATGCACTGGGAGAATGCAAACATTCCGGGCAGTTGACGATCGCCCCCGTTCAACATCCTAGACTGAGTGGCAAAAATTCTGTGTAAAAGAGGATTATACAATCTGAACTTTTCCTAATAGGGTATATCTATGCTGAATTATGTACGCTGAAACGAGGAAGATCTCATAAAAAGGAGAAAGTACATCATTCATAAGTAAAAACAGACTACATTATACATCACTTCCTCAATTACTGTTAAACCAATTACGAAGAGCCGAGGGAAGCAGGTACTTTTTAGACAGCGGCGGAATAATACGGATTCCAAAGGCAGACTTCATTTCGGCGCGTGGTGCCCGGGAGCTGACCGTACTGCCGAGCATGTCTATAAATAGAACCGAAAAGGCTCAATGGGCAACTGTAGCCCAAAAGAATTCCAAGTGTTGATTTATAGTTTCTTTACGAAAGCATGGTATCTTCACCCCGGTGCTACATAGAAACTACGGGGCATATTATCAAGGGCCTTATCTCCGCTTTTTGGCTTTAAAAGCCAAAAAGCGGAGATAATGTTTACACCCTATTAACAAGGCAGTGCTAACATGCATTAGCGCATGTTAGCAGTCTTGTTACCGACGCCTCGCTTTGTATCTCTAATGAGATGCAAAGTGGGCGTGTTATGTCAAAATAACACAGAAAATGTCCCTAACTGCACTTCTCCGTATTACCAAGCCGGCCCAGGACACCCATAGCGAAAATAAAAGCCGCGCTAAGCGCGGTTATCGCCAGTAACCTAACGTCTGCAAAATGTCAGACTTAGCTATATTTGTAAAGGGAGGTGGATTCTGAGGCTGAGTCCACATCTCCCTATTACCAAGGATTCCCTTATCGCCGCATTTTTATCGCTGGATTTCCAGCGATGTCCCCTTATTTTGCCGCTATCGCTGGATTTGTTATCGCTATGGAGATAAACGTTGATGATATCACGTTATCTCAGCGATTCAATCCAGCGATAGCCGGCGATACAAAGAATAGCGCTAATCGCGCTCAGCGATATTTCTCGCTGTGTGTTGTTAATATGCCCCTACGTTACCACGCCCCCCCCCCTAAAAAAGGAAAACAACTAGGGGCAGATTTACAATAAACTAACGCAGCACGGCGCAGCAAGTCATTTTGCTGCGTCATGCTGTGTTAGTTTGGAAAGCACAGCGATGGGACATATTTACAACAATATGTCGCATCTCTGTGCTTCCCCCTGTGCTGGCGCACAAACTGCTGCCATGCGCCGGCGCAGGCACCCTTGCACCATGGTGCAAGGATGCCTGCGTCGTGGGGAGATTGTTTTAGTTCAGGAAGGGTTCCCTTCCTGAACAAAAACAATCAGAAAAGCTGTTTTTCAACTTCTATGTGTGCTGCATTAGCACACATAGAAGTTGAAAAACAGCATTCTTTCAATGATTGTTTTTGTTCAGGAAGGGAACCCTTCCTGAACAAAAACAGTCATTAGAGGTGATTTCCTCTTTCAATGTGTGCTGCAGAATGCAGCACGCATAGGAAGAGGAAACAAAAACGAGGATGAAAACATTTCTCCTCGTTGCGCCTCGCTACGCCTCCCCTGGGGAGGGGTAGCATTGACACGCATTTCCAGATTTACGATTCCTCGTAAATCTGGAAATGTGTCTTGTTCCATGGGTGTTGCGTGGGAACACCCACAGCAACACCCATGGAACGCCCCTTCCACGCAAAGTGCTGCGTGTGAAGGGGCCATATTTACAAGGAGAGGAAAAGTCACGCAGGGTGGCTTTTCCTCTCCTGGAAATATGGAGAAGTGGAATGCGCCTCCAGTACGTCACAAAAAGTGACGTACTGGTGGCGCAGGGGGCTTGTAAATCTGCCCCTATATTTCTTTTTTCAGTTAAGAATGTGGCAAAGCCACACTTTGACCTCAATTCTTAAGACCATTTGCAGAATGTATGTTCAATTGGGGTTTTCACAAGTGCAAACCCATGTTTTCTGATTTCAAGACCTAAAAGAACTAGTAAAGCGATTTGCTCACAGAGAAGTGTAGGTGTGAGTAAATCTCTGAGCATTGGTGGATTGCGTGGCCAGATGTAGACATTACATGGAGGGAATGCCAACAATTTAGCAGGTCCTGAGATTTCAAAGATTACATCCCCGCTCACATGATGATAACAGATGTTGGACGTCAAAAGGTACTCCTATCAAGAGCCGGAGAAAATCCCTTTCGTGAGTGGGGAAGGGAATATCTCACTGACTTTCAAAATTGGTGGTGGTGAGAAGGAAGGGTTTTTTTCTCTAAGGAACTTTTATTTGTCCACATGTAAAAATATAAATCGAAAGGTTTTCCAGGATTGTAGATGTTATTTGGAATATTTTTGTGAATAACAAACATTTTGAAAATCTGCACTCATGTGAGGTTGAAAGCCTGTAAAGGCAAAATCCCATTTTTTTTAAGGAGCAGGCCCTATTTGCTCCTGTAAGTCAAGCTCACAGGTAAATAGACATTTAAAATTGCAAGACCACATATCCATTACTGGAAACTCGTTTTTAGGTCTCGCCTAGCGTTGCAGCGCGAATGCGCTGCCATCGCTTTGCGAGGCATGCAGTATATACTGTAGCGTGGAAGCTTCGTGGAAGCTCCACCCACTCTCTGCCCATTGGCTTTTGTCTTAAATGCTGCCTTCCGATTGGTTTTAGGCTTGGTAGTCCCTCCTCATTCGTCATTTGTATCCTTCCACGGCTACCAGCCCCTTTACTTCCAACAGTATTTTTCTTCCCCTGCCTTCCCCCCTCCCCTCCCACAGTCCATGACTTCTCAGACCACACCAGCCCCCCACTCCCGTTCGTGCCTTCTTCCCACCCGCACTTCTGATTCTAATGCAATGGGTCTCGCGTAAATGCGAGTCCTATTGCATTTTCAATGCTTGCTTATAAAGTCCTTTCTGTGACGTACGAGGCAGATTGGATATCCCGGCATGCCTCTGTTCGCACTTGCGTCTCGCTGGTTTTTTAAACAGCTTGCTTTTTTTTCTGTTCGAGTGCTTGTTTTTTTTTAATGCAGATTTATATAGCACGGTTCACGGGGAGATTAAGTGATTTGCCCAGAATCACAGGATGTGGACGCGACCCCGAGGCTCAAACCTTGGTTTCCAGCACCAAAGTCGGCAATCTAGCGTCAGACCACATTCTCTCACTTTGCCTAACAGGAGTTAAAAAGAAGATAGCCAAAAGCAATATAAAAGAAAGCATCACTGAACCTCTGTCTGCTTGGATTTAAATTGTTTCCGAGTTACGTAAAAACGTATTTTTCTAATTATGACGATTTTGTATTCTTTTGATACACATGTTTGAATTGAAAATTAAATTATCACCTACGCGTAAACCATTGCGAGTTACTTTTAAAACTAAATTGTTTAATTTTAACAGCCATCGCGTTAATGATGCCTGATAGGAAAATGCATTACTTTTTCGAGTCAAACTAGGTATCTATACATTCTATAAGTGGTCCCTGCCTCAGCACGGCTCTGCCTTTCAATTAGGAGCTTGAAACAGGCTCAGCATGGTGCCCCAGAGTTTCATTGTTTATTGTTGGAGGGCGCGCACCTTTTATTTGATCCCCACGGCGCCCTCATCGCGGCTGCCACGCTTCATGTTTTAGCATGGCGGCCAAATGCTTAACTTCATTCTGCAGGTGGCACAGAACAAAACATGATCAGCTGTGGGCTGTAACTTATGTTTTCATCTTGTTTCTTGTTTTTATTTACTTTGGCTCTGACTTGCATGTATTTAAGTAACCAGCATCAACGTAATTGACTTCCAAGACAGCTACACCGCGTCCCGTGCTCGTGCACAGCGATTCCCCCCTCAGGAGGCGGGGTTATCATGCCTCTCAAATGGTGAACACTGGCATCGGATTCAAGAACATCGCAGTGGCTGGTGACGTAAAGTAGATGCTTGTCCAGCCCCTCCTTTGCAATGTGAGATTCCTTTTGCTCACCAAGCGCCGCACTAACTAGTGCTACGTGCTCAAGGAAGTGATGTGCTTTCCTCAAAAGGGCAATTTGCTCCAGAATGCAGCAGACTCACCGAAGTATTGGGGCCCATCAGACATGTCACTGTGTCTATTTGTCCTTCTTCTATGACAGTTGTTGTCGGTACTGCTCTTATGTTGACCCACTTAAAAGCCAATGGTTGCTGCCCGCTAAGGCTGTGTACAATGAAAAAAATAGTAAGGCAGCAGGCCGGCCAATCGTACGGTGAAGTAATGGGCAGTGCATAATCCGAGGGGCGCCAGCCATTCCAAAGAGCCACTGGTGAGTGCCATGGAGGTGGGGGTTGCTTTGTCGTGCTGTATTTACGTCGTGCACTGAGAGCCTTCTCAGGTCACGGCAGGGCCCACCTTGGCCTTTCATCTTTTCTAACTCAAGAAGGTGCCTGCCAGCCATAAAGATTCAGGCACTGGGGGGTTATGTGGACTCTTTACCGTCACTTTTCAAACAGTCAGTGCAAATATTCCTTCTCAGAGCACGTCAAGGAGTGTCTTGTCACTGGGAGAGAAAAAAGTTGTACTTGCATTTCAAAATCAGTGCTCTTCTGTTTGTGTCACATGGTGGACCAGGGACGCATTCTCTTTTAACACAGTTGGCGTAAAATAACCATTGTCTGATTTGATCCAGAGAGCGTTCACACAGTGTGAGGGCTTCATTGACAATGCACGTTGATTGACGTACTATTATGTGTGTGTTTTCAGGAAATGTAGCGAGCGTGCTTGCATCTAAGTGTATGTATTTCACAGCAAAAGTAATCAACAGGTCAACTGTTGGGTTTGTATTTAAGTGGAGCAGATCTCTGGACTGTGTAGATTAGTCAGAGGTAGTTCACACATATGCCCCGGGAACATACATAGTGTCTTGAGATTTACAGAGTGCACACCCACTGTGTTGTGTGTGTGTGTGCGTGCGGGTGCGTGTGTGTGTGTGGGTCTGGGTGTGTGTGTGTGTCTGTGTGTCTATCAGGTGTTGAGTATTATTGTACCTTTCGGAGTGGCTCCCCCAGTTGACGTGTGTTTTAGGGAATGGCATTGTGTGCTTTTGCGTACTCCTCCACGGTCTCTGTGTGCATGGCTGAAAGCATGAAAGCAGTACCCCCTATAGGAGCATAGCTTTGTGAGGCACACAGTCTGTGTTGATTTCACACCAGGCATGTGTTATTCAATTACAAAATTCTCTGTGGGTGTGACGCTTATGAGATGAACACTGTGGTTGAATAGATCGCTCTCTCGATGTGTACCTTGAAATAGAGTAAAGGCCTAGTTTTGGGGTCCTTTGATAATGTGGCCCTAAAGGCTTTAATACTTGAGAACACTTCCTTCCTTGGACTCTGTTCCAGGTCACTGCTTACTAATGGCTGTTGCAGAGTTTTGCTTTTTTCAAACCATTTCTCAGCTTTTAAAATGGCAGCTTCTTGGTTTGTATCCTGCTGGGCTTGTAGCACACTAATTCATTCACTTCACATCTTTCGGCACAGTTTCATACACAAAAGAAATTGAAAAAATGTGCACCTCTAACACGCACTTCCATCCTCCGCTTACGGTGTCTTCTACCTACATAAACACGGCCGCTTTATAAGTCTTAAACATTCTCTACCCTTCTTTCACACACACTTTTTCTACTGCTCTCTCCAGTGTTCACTCACCTCTTCACACACAAACTACCTGTCCCTCTCCATATTACTTCAATATATTCTATAGTATTTATGTCTCCGCTAAGCAACACCTACCCTACTGTTGCAATGTGCCTAGTATAAGTATGCATTGGAATGGAATGCGATGTTATGTCATGCGTCGTAATTACGTATTTGCCTTTGGCACACGAGTGGTACGTCCGCTGTGCATGGGCGCACAACAGCCACCATTGAGAAGTGCTGGGGGGGGGGATGGAAAGCTGTGAGGTGGTAAACGCCGGAAAGAATACTGTATGGGACGTGGACGCGGGGATGTATGTGTGAGCGGGCGTTGTAAATATTTTAATGAGGGAAGTCTTACCTCGAAGCCGGGCCCCGCGTCTTCGTAGCTCCTCCTCTCCTGCGTCTGCTTCCAGGGACAGGAAGTAGGCAGCCAGGCTCCCTCCCCTGAGTCAATCACAACGCAGCGATGTTGCGGTGGGATTGGTAATGGCAACGGGACAAGGCATGCAGCCAGGGGCTGGATGGGTGGGCATGTTGTACATGCAGGCTGTAATGCAGCCTGCATTGCGAACAGGGAAGAGCGCATGACTGCTTTGTGCGACCTGAGTGGGCCGACCAAACACTCATTGCGCACTTGAGTGGGCATGCCAATCCGCCCATGCCCTGCTCCGTGCTTGGAGCAGTCCTACCCACCCTCCCACCCCCTAAGGATACATAGCATGATTACATCAGTAAGTTATCATCATGTGATGATTGACCCTCTTCTGCGCTGCTTGAAGGCAGTGGGGCAACGCTCTTCCGCCATAGCGGATGAGCAGCCACTGGGGGTGCGTCATCTACGTGTGATAGGCCTGAGCGACTCGCCCCCCCGGCCCTCCTGCGCTACGTGTCCCACCTTCTCCTTCCCTGGACAGGACCTCTGACCTCGGCCAGGGACCTGCTCTCTCCCTCCGTAGCTCCGCAAGACCTTCAAATGGATCCCCCCCGAATGCAGATAGACCTTTACCCACGCACTCATAACCAGCAGACTGGACTATAGTGATATCCTCTGCGCAGGAATCAACAAAACCCTGCTACACAAGCTCCAAACAATCCAGAACACCGCAGCCAGACTCGTCCTCGGAACCCCACGACACGAGCATGTGACCCAGCACCTACGAGACCTACACTGGCTCCCCATCAAGAAGAGAGTAACATTCAAGCTACTCACCCATGCCTACAAATCCCTCCGCAACATCGGACCCAAATACCTCAACTAAAGAGTCTCCTTCCACGTACCCAAAAGGAACCTCCGCTCCGCCGACCTGGCCCTGGCAGAGACCCCACGCATCCGCAGAACCAGAGCAGGCGGAAGGGCCTTCTCCTACCTCACAGCTAAGACCTGGAACGAGCTCCCAGTCAACATCAGATGCTCCCCCACCCTGCACACCTTCAGGAAGAGCCTCAAAACCTGCCGCTTCGAATGATCTGGAGCTGCACCCACCCCCTCCCCAGCGCCTTGAGACCCTCACAGGTGAATAGCACGCTCTATAAACCACTAATTGATTGATTGATTGAGTGACATTGACACCGTGGCGCAATCCACTGCACTCTCTCCAAATCTGTGACTCATCCAGCAGGAGCCTCAGCCAGGTGTGATTTCATTAGACTGGGTACAGCAGTCGCCACCTAGTCCGCTGGTAGACCTCCCGAAGCAGTTGATGCAGCAGGGCCCCCTTAGGCGTGAAGTTGCAGCGCTCACGCCACACAAATTCAGCGTAGCACAGGGGCCTCACCCTCCACAGCGTACGGCCATCACAACATCAACCGGTCTGTGATGCAGGGAGACGGCACCCACCATTGCTAATCCCCTCCGTGCACCCCGGTGTAGTGGTGGATCAAAGTATGCGATGTGGACCTCACTACGTAGGTGCGCAGGAGCGCCTCTACTATTAACAGCTCCAAGGGGCACAAGGCGGTCTTCTCACGCAGCTCAGCAATGTGTCTCCATGCGACCTGCCAGACTTCACCACCAGGTACGGGCGATCGTCGGGCCTCAATGTCTACTGCCATGGCTCATCGACTCCACAGCTCCTCCACATCCCACTCCAGGCGCAGGTCCAGCAAGGCATCCAGGCTCCAGGCACAGGTCCAGCAAGGCATCCAGGCTCCAGACGCAGGTCCAGCAAGACATCCAGGCTCCAGACGCAGGTCCAGCAAGGCATCCAGGCTCCAGACGCAGGTCCAGCAAGAGGCAAGAAAGCTCACGTTGGGCTGACTAACGTGAGTTTTTTTGCCGCTAATGGGCCTATCGCTGGTTTTCGCCTGCTAACGCCGGAATTCCTATTGCCATTGTGCTAATGTTAGCGGCAGTTTTCACCGCCGTTCCCTGATACTATCGCCATGTAGCGACGGCTTGGTAATACGCCGCTAACATGGCGATAGTTTTCAGGGTTAGGCGGCAATAAAAAAACTGCCGCTAACTGGCGTTTGCGATAGGTATCGCCAGTCCTTGTGAATATGCCCCTCTGTTTGAATACGTGAGTATGGTAAAATGGTATGGACTGAGAATCGTCTCAGTAATATTGCATTTCTCAGAGGAGAAGAGTTCTCCATATTCTATGCCTCAATAATACTTAATACTCACGAGATATTAAGACGAAAATTATGTTGGAGACCTCGAGTTTTCTGGGAGTAACTGACAGCAGAATCTTTCCAAAATTGGCATCTATGTAACATTTTTATGTAGTGCAGCTTTAGCCATAGTGCTGTTTTAAAAAAAAAAAATTATAATAACGACCATTAAAGAAACTAGCACGCTTTCCACATTAAATTCAGGAGAAAAATCAGAAACAAAATGGAGGTTTTCACCACAAACAGAAGGAAGAAGCTTGGGGAAGAGAAAAATTGAGGGAATGCCAATCATTGCTGGACGAAAACAGGACGAAAACAGGAAGGAAAAATCAGTGATTGTCGCTCTGCTCTCCATAGATAGTCACTCTGACCAGACAGTTCCTCAGTAGACATACCACTGGGTCATGCATTACGTCAGAGAGGTCCCTGTGCCAGCTCCCCATCGCTGCTGAGACTTTGCTCCAGCCTTGTTTTTTAGACTGTGGTTTAAGTTGTCTTGCTGCTGTTTTTGCTGTTGTCGTTTGTTTTCCGCTGTGTCTGCCTTTTTGTTATTTTTTCTTTTCCCTCTGTTTTCACCGCCGCTCCGCCTGCCTGCATCCCTGCCGTTTTTTATTTCCATGCTCCTTCCCTCCCGCTTACCCAGCTAGCATAGCTCCGCCCACCGCCTAGGACCTACTTATGGAGGCCGCAACGTGGCTCCAGTTGCAGGTCCGGGGCCAGCTCCCCGTTGCTGCTGTGACTTCACTCCAGCCTTGTTTTGCACACTGTGATTTGTGTTGCCTTGGTGCTCTTTTTGCTGTTTGTTTACCACTGTGTTTCCCTTTCTGTTATTTTTTCTTTTCCCTCTGTTTTCACCTCCGCTCCACCTGCCCACCTACTTATGAAGGCTGCAATGTGGCTGCGCACAATGGGCGTGCCACCTGCGTGCCAAGGCAAGCCCGTCTTTGCAGACGCGGGCCGTGCAGGTAAGAGCGGTGGGCCGGGTGGAGGGGGATTTCGACAGACGACCAAGAGGGAAAATTAAATAAATAACTACTTTTCCCTCGTTGTTGTCTGTCAAAACCCCCCCACCTGGCTCCACTGCTCTTACATATACGGACCAAGGCTAAGTCTTTGCCCGTCCATGCCTGGATTGCGCCCAGTGCCAGGAACCCTAGATCTTACACCCTACACAGCTACACCGCCGTAGAACTCCAAGCCCTGGATCACGACACATCAACAACAACCACTACTGCTGTCCCCACCAGAGGACCATTCTCCTGCAAGCACTGCCACTTCACCTGCAGCAAAGAAACGACCAACAGCACCTGAGACACTGCATACACAACTGCGTCCACCACACTGACCAAGACCACCAGGGCACAACTCCAGTGCATTCTACTCAACGCATGATCGCTCAGCAAACATGCCATGGAGCTCTGGGACACTATCTCATCCCTCACCCCGGACGTCATCTTCCTCACAGAGACCTGACTGAACCCTGCCGCTGCACCGGACATCGCCATCAACACCCCCGAAGGTTACAAAATAACACACCAGGACCAAATCAACAAACACAGAGGTGTAATTGCTATCTTCTTAAAGAACACCTGCACGACCTCCCCAGATGACTAAAACCCTGATAATGGAGCATCTCGACATAGAACTCCATCACACAGCTGGAAAAACCACCATCAGAGGCACCCTCGCCTACATACCACCAGGACCATGCCTCAGATTCTGCAACACCACCGATCGCCATTGACTCTGAGCACTACATCTTCCAAGGGGATCTTAACTTCCACCTCGATGATCCCAGCGACACCAACACAACCAATCTCCTGGAAAGTATGAGCAACATGCTTTGATATACTGTGAATGATCCGCAAGGTCATAGCTCTTATCCCAGAACAGGCACGGAGAACGGTGTTCGAGCCCCCTGGTGGTCTCACGCCTGGACTACGGCAACTCCCTGTATCTGGGTGGCCCCAAAATATGTGGTCCACAGATTGCGGGTCGCACTAAAAAGCGACGGCTAGGTTACTTTTAAAAATACCAAGACAGGAGTCAGTGAGAGCTTCTCTGAAACAGGTTCACTGGCTGCCTATTCAATCCAGGATCAGATTCAAAGCCCTCTGCCTGGCTCATAAAGCTATGAATGGCAGGAGCTTGGATATGCTTAAGACACTCATCTCCCCATATTCCCCCAAATGCTCCCTTAGGTCATCTTCAGACTTCCTCATGAAAACGTTGAAGATAAAGAGATCGAGATGGTCCCAAAGCTCTGGAACTCAATGACCAGGGAACTGAGATTGCTGAAAGATGAACGGAGCTTCAGAAAAAAACTTAAGACATGGATGTCTCTTTTTCTTTTTCTCCTCACCACCTCTGCCTCCTCTCTTCAGTGCTGGGATGCTCATGGGCAGCCATGTGCTTTACAAATACCCCAAACATAAACATAAACATCAGCCTCAAGCAAATTGTCACTGACCGTACCCACATTGCAGGACACACACTCAAACTCATTTTCACATCCAGCGATAGAGTCAAGTACAGCCACTTCACACAGCTCACCTAGACTGACCACTACAGGATCCATTTTACCATCTCAGGACCTACCAACACTAGCACCGTGCCCCCAGCTCCACACGCAGAGACTGGGAAAAGATATCAGAAGACCAGTGAAACAACGCTCTCAAATCCCACCTCCCAGACTCAACATCCAACCCAGAACAGGCTGTGAAGAATTTCTACCAGTGGATCACAGAATGTGCTGATATATTCACCCCCGCCAAGCCAGCCAAATCCAAAGGACCTTCCAGAAGAGCCAGCTGGTTCACCACAGACTTCAAATCCACCAACAGCACTTAACCAGCAAAACCACCTCCTGAAAGAAAAA
Organism: Calotriton arnoldi; assembly: GCA_963921515.1. Classification (NCBI taxonomy): domain Eukaryota; kingdom Metazoa; phylum Chordata; class Amphibia; order Caudata; family Salamandridae; genus Calotriton; species Calotriton arnoldi. Next base: position 36,819 of record CAWUFW010025366.1, read on the forward strand.
AAGAATAATGCACTAGCAGACCACATAGAAGCCAGCACAAGCCGGAATAAGGAGCTCTTCCCCATTGTGAAGGAGTTCTCCAACCCCTCATCCACGAGAACGTCACCACCCACTCCCAAGAACCATGTGACACCCTGACAGACTTCTTCCATGACATGAACTCAGTTGTCTACAAAAACTTCAAACCCCAGCCCCCACTGACGACAGCATCAGCCTGCTCACTCCCATGAACACAAAACCTGAACACCTGCTTACCCACTGGGACCCTCTCACAACCCAAGCCACAACCTCCATCTTGAACTCAGTGCACTTGGGAGCACTCATGGGCTAATGTCCCCACCATGTCTTGAACCTCAGGAGCAAGACGATTGGTGACAAGTCCTTCCCTGGGTACTGGAAAGATTCTGAAGTAAGGCCCCTCCTGTACAAACCATCTGCCGACCCAGCAGAACTGAAAAACTACCGGCCCATCTCCCTGCTCCATTTTCCAGCAAAGGTTCTTGAGAAGGGAATCAACCAGCAACGCACCTGACACCTGCAACATAAAAACTTCCTGGAACCCCTCTCAAGTCAGATTCTGACCAAACCACAGCACAGAGACAGCCCTGACCGCAGACACCGATGACAATAAGACCCTCCTGGACAGTGGCGAAACAGCAGCACTCATCCCCCTGGACCTGTCAACTGCCTTCAACACTGTCTCCCATCACATCTTAATCATAAAGACTCCACCACGCCAGAATTCAGGGAGACACCCACAAATGGATTGCCTCATACCTCACTGAAAGAACCTAGTGAATCAGACTCCCACCGTTGACCTTGGAACCCAAGGAGATCATCTGCAGTGCCCCCCAACGATCGTCCCTCAGCTCTACTCTCTTCAGCATGTACATGACCTCCCCTGGCCAAAACCATCAGATCTCACGGACTCAAAATCATCTCCTATGCCAACGACACCCAGCTCATCCTCTCGATGCCAGAAGACACTCCACCACCAGAGCCAACTTCCACAGTTGTATGATGAATACCACTGACTGGATGAAGAACAACTGTCTAAAGCTCAACAGGGGCAAGCCCGAAGTCCTCATCTTTAGGAACAACACCTCACCATGGAACGACGCATGTTGGACTGCTCAATTCGGCCTATCACCTGCCCTGACCATGCCTGCAACCGTGACATCGTCTTGGACAGCAAGCTTTGTATGAAGAAACAGGTAAATGCAGTCTCATCTGCCTGCTTCAATACCCTATGCATGCTCCACAGGATCTTCAGGTGGCTCCCAGTCAACACCAGAAGGACCGTTATGCAGGCCCTCATCACCAGCAGGCTGGACTATGGGAACACACTGTATATAGGAATCACCACATGCCTCCTGTTGAGAGTACAGACAATACAAAACTCAGCGGCAAGACTCATCCCGACCTCCCCAGACAGACCTACATCGCAACCCACCTCAAGAAGCTACACTGGCTCCCATTCCAGAAGAGATGGCAGTTCAAGATGTTGACCCACCTTACAAAGCCCTGCACAACAAATGACCAGAATCCATCAACAAATGCATGACCTTCCACCAACGATCTACCTCCCTCTTCCTTGCAGACACCCCCTGAATCTGCCGAGCCAACAGAGGAGGACGCTCTTTCTCACACCTGATGGTCAAAGCTTGGAACAACCTTTCCCTGCACCTCGACCACCTCATCACTCCAACAATTCAGAAAAGGACTGAAAACCTGGCTCTTCGAAATGAACAGATCACCATGCAGCAGCTAGCAACTCCAGCGCCTTGAGACCCTAACAAGTGATTTGCCGCGCTATATAAATGATTGATTGAGGGTAGCCAGCTGAGGTTTCATCAATGGTAGCCCAGCAGTTCCCCGTTCTAAATGGGGAGGAAAAACTGTGATTTTTGTGCAGCAGGAGGATTACTACTTTACAGCATTCCTCTTACTCTGCCAGACCATAAGTGAGACCCCAGGTTTCTGAGCTTCACAGTTGACAACCTAGCCAAGAAACCATAATTGCTTCGGTTCTGCTCTGGTTGATCAGACTTAGTAAAATTTTGTATTTAACATTTTTAGTATTGTTTGTTACAACATAAAAGGAAGGGAAGAATGAAATATGAAAGCCCAATTTAATGTGCATTCATGGGTACCAATAAAAACCATCATATACAGATCCATCATCTAGATATGGTAACATATATGCTGAGTGCTATGTGAATGCCTTAATTGTTTTATGCATTAATTCATTGTTTCATTACAATCACCTCTTCATGGCAGTGAGTATGTCTTGAAGAACAACTAGCAAACACATGGCCAAGTTTTGGATTTTGGCTATCTGGGCACCTTTAGCCAGAACTGGAGGGGCAGCACGTGGAAGATTAGGACTCACTCAGGCTAGATCCAAGTGCGGTTCAAGATGGTGGGAGCCTGTCATGTCCCTGTGCCTCTGAACAGGAGGCCAGCAAACTAGCCTTTGGAGTCACTCTGGTATTCCTGGGTTCAGGTGATGGTGATGGAGCAGGGCTCAAGCAGCAAGCAAGGCCACTCAGGGTTCAAGGCAGGCTCCAGGCAGCAAAGCGCTATTCCAAGTGCAGCAAAGCAGTCTTGTGGAGTACACAGCAGGCCACAGCAGCAGGCAGTCCTCTGAGAGTCCTTCGGCAGGTCCAGAAAATGAACTGAAGAGTGGGTCTGAGGGCCATATTGTTATCCCTGGCGCCTTCTTTGAAGTAGGGGAAATTTCTAGAGGTTTCTCTTTGAAGTGCTTAGAATTTCCATCTTCCACGTCCCTGGCTCCAGGCTGGCTGCAGGAGAAATGCAGTGGTCATAAATCCTTTGTGTGAAGTCAGAGCACAGCCTATTCAAGTGCAAGTGGGGCTGTGCCCAGCTTTGACCCCATCCTGCCAGCAGATGGCCAATTCAGGCACACCTAATCCCTCTATTGTGTGACTCTTTGGGAGGAATTCACAAAGTCTAATGGCCAACTACACCCAGTCATATAACTAAGGACAGGCAGCAGACACCAAATGGCAGAGGGCAGGAAATTGCCAACTTTCTAAGAGTGGCATTTTCAAAATTATATTTTAAAATTTGACTTTACCATTAAAGAGGATTTTTAATTACAATTTCATAGATAAACAAGAAACGCTTACCTGCTCCCAATCAAAATATAGCACTTATTAAATGTAATAAGGCAATCCAATGTTGTCTTATGGGACAGGTAGGCCTCACAGTAGTGTAAAACTAATTAAGCAGTTTTTCACTACCAGGACATGTAAAACGTAAAAGTACATGTCCAACCTTTTAATTACAATACACCCTGCCCCATGGGCTACCTAGGGCCAACCTTAGAGGTGACGTATATGTGATAAAAGGGGAGTTTAATGCTTGGCAAAAGGGTTATATTGCAAAGACTAATTGACAGTTTAAAACTGCATTCATATTGCAATGGTAGGCCTGGGACATGTTTTAAGGAGCTACTTTAGTGGGCAGCACAATAAGTGCTGAAGGTTCACTAGTAGCATTTAATTTACAGGCCCGGGCATATGATATACCACTCTACAAGGGACTTATAAGTAAATAAATATGCCAATCAGGTGAAAGCCAATGTTACCATGTTTGTAGGGGAGAACACAAGCACTTTAGCAATAGTTGGTAGTGGTAAAGTGTACAGAGTCCAAAGGCTAACAAAAACAAATTCAGTAAAAATAGGAGGGTGAAGGCAAAACGTTTGGGGTGACTCTGAGGAGAAGGCCAAGTTCATCACTCCTCTTCATAACTGTGAGCCTGGTAGTGTTGAAATGACCAAGACCGGGTGGACACCTGGCATTGGTCTGATCTTGGTGTCTTGGAAAGTATTGATGGAGAGCATGTGAAAATCCACTTCATCTTCTGACCTCAGGTTGTCTCATGTGAACTCTAGGTATAGTCCTCTGCAGTGATCCATACAATTTTCACAGGCTGCCCCCTCCTGAAGCTCTGAGGGTGTCAGAGTACCAATGAAAGAAACAGCAACCAAATACTGAGCCATCAACAGAAGAATATTCTTTCCAAGAACACTAACTAGGAAGGTAATCCTTCCACTGGAACAAAATAATTGAATCTGACCTCAAAATATCCATGGATTACACATTTTTAGAACAACATATTCATAGTGCTGTTGTACTATAACTGGTGAAAGATCTGATGGAAGTCAGTCAAAAGGAACTGAAAAATATGACTTCATTTGAGATGAACGAAAAACAGAATTACTCTTCCAGCTATAGACAACTTCAACCTGAAAGCCACAGGTTTGACTAGATAAAATTTCATGGATGGACACAAATTGTGGTTGAAATTTAACAGGCAATGTATGAACTGGGAGAAAACAAGAAGATGTCCAAACGTTCCCTCCATGGAAAGAGGAAACATAACTTGATATTGAATTAACAAAATATTCCTTCATCTTGACTTTACTATGATGTAAACTTTGTGGAAAAAGTTGTTTCTGCAACTGAACCAAGTACTCAGTAGCTGCAAAAAGTAAAGGCTCAATGCAAGGAGAAAATACAACAAATATTGGATGAAAATCTTGCATGCAAAAGAAAGTTAAAAATTGGGTGGCACTACAAGTTGTGTTATAGTAAGAAAATTAAGCCATGCTTGGTCAAGAAATTCAATTGTTTTTAGGCGCATTGCAGTAGCACCGTATATAATGCTCCAAAGTATGGTTAGTTCACTCTGTTTGCACATTAGAAGGGGTTGGTTACCTGAAGACAGAGCTTATTCAGCACTCAATGCCTTACATACATTTTTCCAAAAGCATGGCAGGTATTGAACACCTATTTCAGAGATGGTAAAATGAGGCAATCCATGAAAGTAGGAGACATACATCCGAAAGCATTAGGGCACATATTTAACTACTGATAATTTAAAGGGTTTAATGGGAACAAAATGTAATTTGCTAACAAAATACAGCACTAAGAGAGGTGTAGATAGATATAATTTTATTTTTACGGAGTTTTATATAGCGCAAACCTGACCCGAAGGTATCGGGTATCAGAGTGCTTTATACGAGCAACAGTTGCGTTACATGAGGACACATTGATTTTTGTTAGGCACGGGGACATTAGGTGATTTGCCCAGAATCACAGGATGTTGCGTGTCCTTGCCGAGACTCAAAACCGGTTCCCCAGATTTGAGGTCGACCGCCCTAGCTGTTAGGCCAACTCCTCTCCCCAAGACATGTTCTAACTCTTTTGGGTGAATCTGTTCTTGTGTATTCTTCACCTCATTCTAGACAGGATTGAACTATTCCAACAAAATGTAAAGTAGCAATTACAGACTGTACCTAAGGGAGAGACGACTCTGGATAATAGTGAGACAAAGAATCTTAAAAACATATTCCTTGAGCTAGGAATATGAGATGACAAAATCATTCTGTGAAAAGAAGCATGACCGTAGTGTTTGATGATTGTTCCTGCACTCAAGATTTCTTAGAAACTGCAAATTCCACCGATCAGTTTAAAATTCAATTGGTTTTCCAGAGTCAATAAAAAAAGTCTCCATTCAGTATGTACACCCATATTAATATGCAAGAGCTCTCTTTTCAAGCACTGAGTAGTTCCATTCTGACAGAACAATGAATTGACAAAATACTGTGATATTCTCATCTATTATCCTTCTGCTTCTGTAATAGAACTGCTCAAACTACTCTTTCAGAGCTGTTTATTTCTACAATAACTTTCTTTTTATCATCAGGATCACTCCAGATTGGCAATAGAACCAACATCTGTTTTAGTGTACTGCCAGCTCTTTTAGTCTAATCATCCAGCAAAAACCCTTTCATATAGTCTTGTTTTTTAGGATTGGACTGTGTGAGGGAAAGTGCCCCTTTTTGCATGGTCACCCCTATCTCTTGGACAGATGCTGCTGGTATTTTGTCTGCACTGGCAAACTGTTAATCAGGCCTAAGTGCATGTGTTCTGACCCCTAAAATAGATTATAATGAATAACTCCTAAATGGCATCTATACGTTTCCTAAAAGCCATAGTATATGGTGCAGAAATTCACCATGGTACAGAAATATCACCTGTGGACTGCAGCACTTATTGCGCTTTTCATTAGTATGAAAGTAAAACATGGCTACAGTCCTACTATTGTGGCATGACTACTGCAGTCTAAACCAGCATTCTGACCTGTCAAAATAACCTTTTTGACATTAGAAAACCCTTCCTTTTAAATATTAATGTCACACGCATGTAGGCCTTGTAGCCACTAGGATAGAATGCATGGTATTTAAAAATGGGACATGCAGACATTGAATGTTGCTCTGTTCCTACATTGACAATCTCCATGAAGTCCAGTCCTCTCACTCCCAGGCAAGAAGCAGTGGACAGCAGGCAGCAGGCCAAAACAGCAAAACAAACAGCAAAGTGGCAGTCCCGCTTGGCAGCCCAGCAGCTCTTCTTCCTGGCAGAATGTCCTCAGTCCAGAGGTGTTCTGAGTATATAGTGCCAGAGGTCCAGTACTTATACCCATTTCATCCTTTGGAGTAGGGAGACTTCAAAGAAAGGTCTGTGTAGTGCACAAGGCCCTGCCCCTCCTGGCCCTGGCTCCAGACACACTACGGGGGAGGGAGGGTAGGCAGCTCTTTGTGTGGAGACAGGCACAGACCTATTTAGGCACAAGTGTCAACTCCTCCCACCACTCTAGCTCAGGAAGGCTCATCAGCCTGGTGATAGGCCATTAGGATTTGCAGGGCACACCTAAGCTCCCTTTGTGTGTGACTGTCTCAAGTGAATTCACAAAGCCTGTCATCCAACCCAGACGTGTATTCTAGGGACAGGCATTGGCACAGAATGGCTAAGTAAGAAAATGCCATCTTTCTAAAAGTATAAAACATATGAAATGTTCAGATAGAATCTTTATGGCAATTTAAAGATGAAACGGGACCTTAGACATTCAATTCAAAGGCCCGAGTGTTTTATTTCACTTTTCTTTAGAAATATTTTCAGAACAAGGGGGCATATTATCAAGGGCTTTATCGCCGCTTTAGCTGCACTTTTTGCCGCTAAAGCGGCAATATTTTTATCGCCCTATTAGCAAGCTGTCGCTAACAGGCGTTAGCGACAGCTTTCAGGCGTTAGAGGCCGGGATTCACATCGCCTTGCATGTCAGCGATAATTATCGCTAATGACATGCAAGGAAGGCGTTCCCTACTAAAAGCGACTGAAAACAGTCGCTAACACCACTACCCCCTATTAGCAAGGCAGGCGAAGCGATAAAATAATTTGCGCTAAGCGCGTTTATCGCTAGATTTTATCACCTGCTAGTGAGGATGACTTACCTGTTTAAAGTATAGGAGGTGGATTCTAATGCTGAATCCACCTTAGCGATAATGCGAGAATATCGCTGCTTTTCCAGCGATATTCTCACATTTTGCCGCTATCGCTGGAAATTTTATCGCTATGGAGATAAACCTTGTTAATAGGGTGTTATCTCAGCGATATTTTCCAGCGATAGGCGGCGTTAACCAAAGTCGCGCTAAGCACGGTTAGCGATAAATATCGCTATTCCTTGATAATATGCCCCAAGATTTTAACCTTTGTTTTCATGTCATCTTGTCAGACAACACTTTTTTGTGAAGTGACATTTTCTACTTACAAAAAAATCATACATAAGCAATTTATAATGCAACACAATAGAATGCAAAACACAATAATCATTAAATTGCCATAAAGATTCTATCTGGACATTTCATATGTTTTATAGTAGTACAGTGGTCCAGTCCAGGTAGTGTAAGGACCCAAGACTTCTTTGTTTAACAAATCTTTCTAAAAGTGGCATTTTCATACCTGCAATTTAAAAACATACTTCACTAAAAGATGTGTTTTTAAATTGTGAGTCCAGAGACACCAAATTCCAATTATTTATCTGCTCCCAATGAGAAGATAAACTTGTAAAGTGTTACAAGGCAGCTCCAATGCTAACCTATGGGAAAGATAGGCCTTGCTGGGTCTAACAGTGATGATTTTTATAGTAAGGCAAAAACCACTATGTACATTTCCGTGTCCTAGACTTCAGGGTTCCCAATAGTGTTCCTAAGCATTGTCCAAACCCTTATTAGAGAATGTGAAGTGTAGGAGGTGATTTCAACTAAGATTGGGATGATTTATTAAGAGGCCCATTTTTTTGCAGTTTTCCAATTTTTTAGTTCACATTTCACCTGAGAAAAGGAACTAAAGAGGGCAAATGTACCCTTACTGAATCCTACTTTAATAGTATTACGTTAACTAGACAAAGCATTAGGGGATATTTTGAGTTTAATCTATGTGAGATACCTGCTAAACATTGGTGGATGTCCCAGCCACCCTATTTGTAGTGTATACTTGGCTATACATTCTTAGTAGGAGAGTTGGGACCTCTCCTGTCCGCAAAACTCTAATTAACCCATAACTTTGTAGTACTTACTAAAACATCATTTAGATATAAAGATCAAAGTAAAACAGTAAAATGTTCATGGTCTTTTATACCCTGCTAGAGGCTACAGCTACCACCACCCTGCCAGAAGGTCTACTGGCTATTTAGATATCCTTGCCTGTGGGGAGGGTATATACTTGCTATGACACAGTGACTGCCAGCACTTTACTGACGGTATGCAAGGTGGATGCCATATTGGGCGCAATGTTTAAATTGCTTGTTCTGTAATATTTTTTATACTGAGAAAATAAACTTTCAAAGTAGAACTTTGTTATCGCAATATAATAAAAACAAATGGAACCAACTTACAGTGAGTTTTCTCCTTGCACATGCATGCCATTCTACATTTTCTCGACCTGTGTCCACCATTTATGCCAACTGTCATTGTGACCTGGCAGCCCCTTGGCAAATGGGACACGGAGTCAGAGGTTTACACTGGTGGAGCCATTGAAGGCTCTATGTAAAAACAGTAATTTCTCTGACTTCATATACAGCGTGGTGTAAACACAGTGTGAGGAAGTGTAATTTTGATCCCATCTGAGATAACTTAGGGAGAGTGTTATAATCTTTTGTAGTCAGCACTCATTTATATTCAGTGTAATTAATGGAACTAATGGGAGTGGGATATTGAATATTTAAGGTGTCCCACATTGAATTATTCATGCTGAAGGAAGTGACCCTTAGGGGCCACTCAGGTTACTTACAACCACCTGC
>CAWUFW010025367.1:0-45991 GCA_963921515.1 Calotriton arnoldi
ATTTCTAACTATAACGTCCCTGAAACCTATGGTTTTTTCAGTGAATATATATATATATATATATATATTCACTGAAAAAACCATAGGTTTCAGGTGCGTTATAGTTAGTTGGACATTTCACTCGTACAAAACATAGAAATTCCCCCGTTATAGTTAGTTCAGCTAACTATAACTCGCGCGCCCGCAATGCACTGCTGATGACGTCACATATTACATCACTCATGACCAATACCAGTTACAACACACCTATTCAGTAATTCCAAGATCTACACACACATCCACTCATTCACCAACAGTCCCTATACAGTCACTCATACATGTACTCACTCATCATATGTACTCATACACCTATACATCCTGTTACACACCCCCACTCATCCATAGAGTTACTCACACACATAGTCACACATGCAAACAAAGTATCAAACATCCATTTACTTGCATATACAGTTATACACACACTACCACACTTACTTCTACAGAAACTTACACATACTTACTCTCTTAAACAATCACTTATAGAAACACCTACTTATTTGTACAGGAACTCTTCCAATCTCTCACTCAAACATATACTCACTTATATACACCAATACACACATATACTAGTTTAAAACATATGTAGTTACTCATAAAGACACTATTGAGACAGTCATTCACTCACTAACACACCCATACACATACTCATCCACCTATACAGTCCTGCACACATGCTGTCTTCAACACATACAAACAGTGAGTCACTCATTCATGCATCTATGCACTAAGTAATACCCCCCACCGAACCATACAGACACTCAGACACTCATACTGATACTCAAAAAACAACTAATAACCCATATAGACACTCATGTAGCTACTCACCAACCCATGCAGCCACTTATACACAAAGTGAGAGACTGATACAGATATTTTCATATTTAAACATTACTCACTAACCCATGTATTCACTAAGATACACTTAGTCAGTTATACAATCAATTTTACAAAACAAAATCATCCATTTAGACACTTATATACCCATTTATTCTTCCATCGACCTTGAGATATACATATATAAAACATATTTAATTTTCAGAAAAACACACATTCACTGGATGATGTCATCAGTGATGTCATCAGTGATGTCATTTGAGATGTCATCAGTGATGTCATGAGTGATGTCACTGACCATGTCATGAGTGATGTAATATGTGACGTCATCAGCAGTGCATTGCGGGTGCGCGAGTTATAGTTAGCTGAACTAACTATAACGGGGGAATTTCTATGTTTTGTACGAGTGAAATGTCCAACTAACTATAACGCCCCTGAAACCTATGGTTTTTTCAGTGAATTTCTAAGGTTTTTTAAATGCTAATTTCTAACTATAACGTGCCTGAAACCTATGGTTTTTTCAGTGAATTTCTAAGGTTTTTTAAATGCTAATTTCTAACTATAACGTGCCTGAAACCTATGGTTTTTTCAGTGAATATATATATATTTATTATACTATGTATACATGTGAAAATGTCTCGGTCCCCTGTTTGCCTCGGTGGCACAGAAAAATGGGTGGAACTGACGTCAGCACGCCGACGAGGTTCTCTTATGGCTCCGATGACGTCATACGGTGTCACGAGCGGAGCCGTGCTATTTTGACGTCCTCGTTGACGTGGGAGAGCTAGGAAAGAATTTCCGTGGAATGCTGGTGCAGGGGATATTCACCTAAGTGTTCAGGCTAGTCCTTTGGGAGCAACTGTTTATGTTGCCACTCCAGAAACCGAAACCAGTGATCCGAGGGCAGAGGCCCTGCAGATGGCACACGAGGTGGGGTGCCCAGTCGTGTGCACCGGCGGGGCAGCGAAGTGACAAGCACCACAACCCACAAAAAAGGTAACGAGGGCACTGAATAACACAGGATCTTCTCTTTGTATCTGGCAGGAACAACGAAGTTAAAATGCCCTAGTACCAAAATGTAGAATTAGTGCTACAACGGTCTTCAAGAGGACCTGCGATGCCGCTTCTGCCTCCCGTACCCTGGAGGTGGCACATGGGTCACGCGGTACGGTCATACTGCGGTGGGACGCACACTCGTTGACCTCTCATGGCACTGCTCCACACTTCAGGGAGGACGCATTCCATTAGCTATGTTTTCTGATGACATGTCGCGCCGGCCCCGTCCAACAACAGAACTCCTTTAGATCCAAACAGACTCTTCCATTCTCTCACCGGAAGTGAAACCAGGCCACGCGGACACTTTCACAATACAACAGCCGGGAATGCACTTTTCGGTAAAAAAACACATTCCTTCCTCCTAATTAATCAAATAAACGTCTCACTGAAGAACAGGGGCCATCTTCGATCGGTAAACAGCCGTTACAACGACTTTTTACTTTGCGATACCATTACAACGCATGCATTACCACGCATGCGTTGTACATCACGAAGTCATTACTACGCATTTTTAGAACGCATGGTCATTTACCACGCATGCCTTTACAACGAATTTTGTTGTAAAGGTATGTATGGTAAATGACCATGCGTTCTAAAAACATGTAGACGATCCATGTCGTTGTAAGGAAACAGAGGCTGTTCCGTTTCCTCACAACGACGTGCACCGCCCCTCAGAGACAACGTGAAGCAGGAACCACGAGGAGAGAGGAACCACGAGGAGTGAGAGGTAAGGGGATTGGGCATGGGGTGGGGGTTTCTTTTCTAGGGTTTAGGGTAGTGCAGTGGTGTTTGGGTGGTGTAGGGGGTCGTGCTGGGGGTAGTGTTTTAGGGTTTAGGGTAGTGCAGTGGTGTTTGGGTAGTGTAGGGGGTCGTGCTGGGGTAGTGTTTTAGGGTTTAGGGTAGTGCAGTAGTGTAGGGGGTCGTGCTGGGGGTAGTGTTTTAGGCTTTAGGGTAGTGCAGTGGTGTATGGGTAGTGTAGGGGGTCGTGCTGGGTTAGTGTTTTAGGGTTTAGGGTAGTGCAGTGGTGTTTGAGTAGTGTAGGGGGTTGTGCTGGGGGTAGTGTTTTAGGGTTTATGTTAGTGCAGTGGTGTTTGGGTAGTGTAGGAGGTAGTGCTGGGGTAGTGTTTTAGGGTTTAGGGTAGTGCAGTGGTGTTTGTGTAGTGTAGGGGGTAGTGCTGGGGGTAGTGTTTTAAGGTTTAGGGTAGTGCAGTGGTGTTTGGGTAGTGTAGGGGTTCATGCTGGGGGTAGTGTTTTAGGGTTTAGGGTATGGCAGTGGTGTTTGGGTAGTGTAGGGGGTCGTGCTGGGGGTCGATTTAGGGCTTAGGGTAGTGCAGTGGTGTTTGTGTTGTGAGGGGGTCATGCTGGGGGTAGTGTTTAAGGGTTTAGAGTAATGCAGTGGTGTTTGTATAGTGTAGGGGGTTTAGGGTAGTGCAGTGGTGTTTGTGTAGTGTAGGGGGTCATGCTGGGGGTTGTGTTTTAGGGTTTAGGGTAGGGCAGTGGTGTTTGTGTAGTGTAGGGGGTAGTGTTTTAGGGTTTAGGGTAGTGCAGTGGTGTTTGTGTAGTGTAGGGGGTCATGCTGTGGGTAGTGTTTTAGGGTTTAGGGTAGTGCAGTTGTGTTTGTGTAGTGTACGGGGTCGTGTTTTAGGGTATAGGGTAGTGCAGTGGTGTTTGGGTAGTGTAGGGGGTCATGCTGGGGTTAGTGTTTTAGGGTTTAGGGTAGTGCAGTGGTGTTTGGGTAGTGTAGGGGGTCGTGCTGGGGTAGTGTTTTAGGGTTTAGGGTAGTGCAGTGGTGTTTGTGTAGTGTGGGAGGTCATGCTGGGGGTAGATTTAGGGTTTAGTGTAGTGCAGTGGTGTTTAGGTAGTGTAGGGAGTCGTGCTGGGGGTAGTGTTTTAGGGTTTGGGGTAGTCCAGTGGTGTTTGTGTAGTGTAGGGAGTCGTGCTGGGGGTAGTGTTTTAGGGTTTAGGGTAGTGCAGTGGTGTTTGGGTAGTGTAGGGGGTCGTGCTGGGGTAGTGTTTTAGGGTTTAGGGTAGTGCAGTGGTGTTTGTGTAGTGTAGGGGGTCATGCTGGGGGTAGTGTTTTAGGGTTTAGGGTAGTGCAATGGTGTTTGTGTAGTGTAGGGGGTAGTGTGTTAGGGTTTAGGGTAGTGCAGTGGTGTTTGTGTATTGTAGGGGGTCGTGCTGGGTTCTAGTGTTTTAGGGTTTAGGGTAGTGCAGTGGTATTTGTGTAGTGTAGGGGGTAGATTTAGGGTTTAGGGTAGTGCAGTGGTGTTTGGGTAGTGTAGGGGGTCGTGCTGGGGGTAGTGTTTTTGAGTTTAGGGTAGTGCAGTTGTGTTTGGGTAGTGAAGGGGGTCGTGCTGGGGGTAGTGTTTTAGGGTTTAGGGTAGTGCAGTGGTGTTTGGGTAGTGTAGGGGTCAACCAACATGAATTTGTCCTTGTGTGATGTAACCAATGCTCATGTAAAGCACTCCAATACCTGACCAGTCTGCACTATATAAAACTGCAAAAAACAAAAATAAAAAGTGTTTTGCACACTTCTGTCATTGGGCTATACGTGGGCTACCTCTGGGTGATATTTGTGCTACATTTGGGCTCTTTTTTCTCTGGTGGCCATCTTGGGAGACTTATGTGTTATGAAGTTTCCTAATTTCCTCATTTACTACAGTCTCCTCAGTAGGAAATGCTTTCAGTTTTTACTTTGATTCCATCAAGAAGGCATTCAGATGTGTCACACATTTGCCATAAATTCAGAATGTTAGCACTCTAGTTGTTCATTAGATCACTGTAGTAAAGCTACTGCTCACCAAGGAGTTAACTGGAAGTCTACTGCTGGTATTGAAAGTGATTGTTTCAGTCTGCATGTCAGAATTTTCTAATGAAATAGAAGAGGATTTGAGATCTCACTTAAAACATGCCCTAAATTTTCTTTTTGCAGCACTAACCATAATTTCTATGGTAAAATGAACCCCCTCATTTTGTTCCTTTTTAAATTAAATGTTTTAAGTGTTACCAGTTTATTCCAATCAAGATGGCTTCAGGTGTGCCATACGTTTGTCATAAGTAAGGCTGTTAGCACTCTAGTTGTTCTTTAGAACACTCTGGGAAGTTGCAGTAGAACACAAAGGCATCAACTGACAGGCTGCTCCTGTTGAAATATAACAGGAAGATATTTGAGATCTCACTTAAAACATGTCCTAATTTTTCTTTCTACAGCACTAACCATAATTTCTATGGCAAAATGAACCCCCTCATTTTGTTCCTTTTTAAATTAAATGTTTTAAGTGTTACAAGTTTATTCCAATCAAGATAGGTTCAGGTGTGCCATACTTTTGTCATAAGTAAGGCTGTTAGCACTCTAGTTGTTCTTTAGAACACTCTGGGAAGCTGCAGTAGAACACAAAGGCATCAACTGACAGGCTGCTCCTGTTGAAATATAACAGGAAGATATTTGAGATCACACTTGAAACATGTCCTAATTTTTCTTTCTACAGCACTAACCATAATTTCTATGACAAAATGAACCCCATCATTTTGTTCCTTTTTAAATTAAATGTTTTAAGTGGTACCAGTTTATTCCAATCAAGATGGCTTCAGGTGTGCCATACTTTTGTCATAAGTAAGGCTGTTAGCACTCTAGTTGTTCTTTAGAACACTCTGGGAAGCTGCAGTAGAACACAAAGGAATCAACTGACAGTCTCTGCCCTTGTTGGATGTACATGTTTTACTGAGAATGTCAGACTTCATTCTCACATGACTGAGAAAGATAATGTGAATTTACAGAAAATATGCTCTCATTTTAGCTTCTGGAGCACCTTCCAAAACTGTATGGGACAAGCATGTGAAAATAGTTTTCTCTCAAACATGATTCATGATATCCCAGCAGAAGGTTTTTCACAGGGTAAAATCACCTTAGAACACACCACAATTCCTGAAATTAGTATGGTACCATCAACAAATGAATTCTAATGTAACTAAAGTCTGTTATCACCCTTTATAGTTCTCCTTTTGGTAACCCTCAAAATCTTCTATTCACTACAATGCATTTCAATAGGGTACTATCATTTATATTGGTCCCAAGATGGCTGCCAGCAATTCCAGGATGAAGTGCTGACAGCCAATCAGATCTCACGATGACATGTGTGGTTAGGCTCCGCCCAGATATATATGTGTTTTTACTTTTGATTTTCTCAGCAACTACTGAACGGATTTACACCATTTAACAAAAAGGGTTCTTTCTGAACCAAGAACTACCTCTTTGCCAAATTTGGTATAATTCCGTTCAGCAGTTCGGGATGTAGCCTTGCATAAAGTTTCCTATGGGAAATTGATTTTTGACTCTTATTTTTTTAATTTCTCCGCAACTACTGAACGGATTTACACCATTTAACAAAAAGGGTTCTTTCTGAACCAAGAACTTCCTCTTTGCCAAATTTGGTGTAATTCCGTTCAGCAGTTCGGGCTGTAGCCGTGTCTAAAGTTTCCTATGGGAAAATGAATGGGGAAAACACGTTTTGGGACCCCCCTTTTTTCTCGGCCCCCGCTTGATGAATCACCCCGTGACTTTCAGGGTAGGAGCAAACCGGAGCGGGCCATAAAGTTTGAAAATTTCGCGAAGATTCGTCAACCGGCAAGAGAGTTATTTCAAATAGAATGTCGCAGATTTCCTATGGAAAATAGGTCCTAACTATAACTATCTACTGGCGACCGCCAGTAGATAATATATATATATATATATATATTCCTCATATTGGTTCCGTGTTGCCGGTTAGTTACAGCGCTCCTTATGGGTGCGTCGCCCCGCGGCTGAACCACGCCGCTTTCAATCATACAAAGGCTTTGTTCCCATTGATGCAAGGGAGGAAATAAAACCAAGTGCGAAAAAACTCGACAGGAGTGCGGCCCGTTTTTCCATCCTCAACCAGAGGAGGAGTGTGTATGATATATATATATATATATATGCACCAAAACTAACTTGATACGTTGTATGTAACCGGAGTTATAGATTTTTAAAGTATTAAACAACAAATGCAAATGTTCACCATTGAAGTCAATGAGGGAAAACACACTTAGCAAAGCGATAGTTGCCTGGCGAGTTGAAATGAACCCTCTTGTGGTTAAGTTTCTGCGGGTCCCTGGACCAACACTCAACAGTCGTTACTGCGTTACCCTGCCCAGGAAGTCCAGGTGCAGAGGTTTCTTGGCTGTCCTTGGTGCTGTCGGGATCCGCGGGAGCTGTAAAAAATGCTGCACTCGGCCAAACTACTCCTGTGCTTATATATGTTCTAGATATACCCTGTTGAGAGACGCTTTGAATCCATGTAATCCAATTTGGAATCTAAGACCTGACATGAATGTATTCCAAGGTACAAAATTTGTATATAAAATGTAACTATACTATGTCAACACAACCGGAATTAAGAGCACATCTCACGCCTCCAACATGGTTTTTACACATCATAAGGTTTACTCCGGCTTGCGCGAATGTATGCCATCACCTATATACACGGGACTAGCATGACTAATCTATACCCTACCGAATAAGGCTCATTCAAAATATGATCTGATAACTAAATCCTGCACCTCAGTTCCTCAGTAACTTTCTGAACCTCGAGTGCCAGCACCTAAACAAAGCATGCAACAAATGATTCCCCGTATTACCCACACCCCTTTTACAAAATATTGCACTCTGTCCCTTAGTAGTGTTACCTCACACACCCAATGCATGGCTAATAATTAATCATCACAATTCATTCACCCCTGCGGCAAAACACTTGGTGGAGGTCACAACTCACCCCACGCTGTCAAGCACCTGGTGAAGGTTTTGCATCATTACCTAAACAGAAACATAGACTGTCTTGCTATTTTACTTCCAGCCCTGAGGAAGCCCTAGTCCAAATGACCACATAAGGGTGAAACACGTGTTGGCTATGGCTGCGTGAAAGTCCCTGTATTTCACCATACAATGAATATTGGATAAATAAACAGATATAAAACCACAACCAGGACTCAGCAAATTTTCTTTATCTAGAATGAACTGAAAAACAGTGGAGGAGGCACACACTTACTCCCACTCTGCAAAACTACACCTGGAGATGGAGCTACACTCTACCCTCCGAGAGTAGAGGCCTTTGGGGTCCAAGGGCCCGGGTTTCACCACACACTTGACAAACCCAACTTCAGAATGCAGGGACACAGCAGCCCGGTCGTTGCCGATATTGGTCGATGTGAGTTGCTCTCAGGCTGGAGATGTCACTCAAGCGGTCGACCACCCGACTGGTGATCACCAATCCTTGGCTGCTGCAAATGTAGTCCTCAGTTACTTCAGCAGCTGGAGGTCGACAGGAGAGGACTAGCGGCTCTAAACTTGGTGTGAGCTTAACTATCACTCTGGACTTGCAGGACACTACTTTTCTTTGGGCTCATTCTCGACAGACCCAGCGGGTCACGGTTCTTAAGCCGCAGCACGTCAATTCTTCTGCATATTGGCGTTGATTGGTTCCACCAGTTAGGGGAGTCTGCTTTGGATTTCTGGTGTCCACTGGAGTCCTTCTTGCTGGAAGCAACAAGCTTTCACCACAAACACACGTCGACACACAGTTCTAGTATATGGTGTCTTCAGGGCACTTAAGTGTCCTCTCTTTGCGCTGCAGTCTAAAGTCCTGTGTTTTCAATGATGGCATCGTCTTTGTGCCTGTTCTCAGGTTCCAAGTTAGAACTGAAATTGTGATGTCAGGGGAGCACCTTAAATCCTAGTTTAGGGAGTGTTAGGGGTCGTGATAGACAGTGGCCAATGGGCTACTGGGTCCCTGCGGCTAACCCGCCCCTGTAGTGACAACATCCTGTGGGTGTACGTCACTGCGCTGCCCAGAATATTCTATTTTAGGGTCTGTCAAAATGGCAGAACCCTTCCTTGGCTGTACAGACCTACTAGCGGACCCTAAAGGAGTGCCTAGCCTTTTGAAGGTGTACACCTACTGAATATCTAATTTTCCAACCTGTTGGCCTGGACAGGACGTGAAGGGCTTTGTCCTGGAGTGGGGGACAAGGTAATTACATATCAAGGGCGGTGAAAGCCTTTGAGGATTATGAAAGAGCACATTTTGATTAATTGTCATTAATGGTACTACAGATCTACTGAGGAATAGGCCACGTTACATTGCATTCGTTCACAACGGAAGCCATTACAATGTGGTCATTACAACGACCGCGTTGTTACATCCGCAAGAAAGGCCGCAAGAAAGGTTAGTCAAGAGGACTTGGAGCCTGAATGTATGGCCCAAAAAAACAAGAAAAAGGAAAAGGGCAGGAAGACTGGTAGTACAGCTTCCAAGAAGTCCATGGATCAGGGGGAGATGTTTTCTGAAGAAGATGCCCTGATGCCTTAGGAGGGAACTGCAGCTGAGGAGCTTGGGCCTGACCTGGCAGAGCTTCTTGATACAGGGGGACCCTCCAAAGAGGACCTGTGAGCACAGCAAAAGGTGTGCCCTACCCTAGAGAGCCTGAGGCAGCAAGCTGCCAGGCAAGAAGAGGGAGATGTGAGTGGAGCTCATAGGGTCTATTGGGAGACAGGCTCCTGTATACTGAGGTCAGGGACCCCAAACCAAGGGCAACCAGCAAAATGGTGGACCCCAGGTATACAGGGAATTCATTCTTACACTGGCCCATGACGTCCCCATCGCTAGACATCTGGGACAGACTAAGTGCTAGCACATCCCACCAGGCGGCCAGATTCTGTCTTGGTGGCAACCGGCTCGGGGAAGCCCGCCAAGGCACTGGAGCTTTGTATCATAGGGGGTACCCATGCAGGGTGGCACTCCTGTGCATGCCACCTCACCATCGACACAAGAATCATATTGGGGTGAAAAAGCACAGTGTTTGATACCAAACACAACACAATTCGGTCGTTCCATAATCTCGAGTTTGCCCATTTGCCAGTCACTTACAGTAAAACCTTACCTTACAGGGTTACTGTATGGATACATATGTATAAACTTATATGTCTACACCTTTAATATAATGCCCTCTACCTCCTGGGCTTAGGAGGAAAATCTTAAGAGTGACTTACTTACATTAAGGCATTGGTAAGGCTCTGCAGCACATGGTGTGTGCAGAGTCACTCCTGAGAAGACAGGCTGCCCGGGCAGGGCAGCAATGGCAGTCCTGCAGACATACTTTTTACTTTGGTCACATAGCGTGGCACAGTATAGTGCAGCAGCCCTGGTGACCCCTCTTATCACCCTTGCCCTGGATACCACTGGTACCATCTACTAGGGACTTACAAGGAGTGATAAGTGCTTGCCAATTGGTGTACCAATTCACAGCTACACTTTAAGGGAAAAATCGCTGGCACTGGGGCCTGGTTAGCAGGTCCCCGTGCACTTCCAGATCTATAAAGACAGCATCTAGGGCAATAAGTGGAGGGTGACTATGACAAAAAGGGCACTTTCTAACACCAAAGCCCTCACATGCTATGCTGCAGAAGACACACTTAAAGGGGCTCAAAATGTGCCCCCCGGGCAGGGGACGATACAGTGTGGCAGGACACTCGGGTTACACTGTGGGATTCAAAGGGGTTGTGATCCTGGTCAGGAAATCCCTCTCCTTTCAGGTGACACAGGCCCACTGAGATGACCAGGGCTGTTACCCAATGGTCATGGGCATGTGGGAGGGAGAGGCCTTGGCGATAATTAATATTTATGTTCCCCTGGGGCTGCTGGAGGAATCTCTGCTGCTCCTGGTCCAATTACTTCGAGATCTACCACAGGGGCTGACAATTATTGGGGGGCTTTAATATGATAATGTATTGTGAGCTGGATAGGTCTTACCCCCCACCGCGACCCCGCAAACCCAATGTGTGGAAATTGGGGGACATCGCAAAGGCCATGGCGCTGACGGATAAATGGCGGTCGGAGTCTGAGACATAAGCGCTAATCCGATGGGAGGACGGACACCCTTCGAGGGGTCATCATTGCAGATGAGGTTAGGGACAAAAGGGAGCAGGCCTGCCACCGAATACACCCAGAGCAAGAAATGTGGGGCCTAGAGGCAGACTATCACGTAGAGTCGTCTGCTGTTTAAAGACTGGGCTCGTGACCAAGATGGAGACATTTTGTTCACTGGTCACAGAAAAGGTCAAGCGGGCACATATCACTAAGCAGAAATGCATTTCCGAGATGAGGGATAAGGCAGAGAAACGTCTGTCATTACTGAGCGAGGTCAACCAGGAACGGAGTCATATCGCAGGCATTATGGCACCGGATGGGTCGATGGTCACAGGGAGTGAGGGTATTGCGGGTACGATGGCTGACTATATGCTGAATTTTTATGGAAGTCAGTCAGGGGACTCAGAGTCGGAAATAAGGGAATTTGTAAAGAACTGTCCCTGCAGGTGGTTTGGGGGCGCTGTGGCTCTTGAGCTAGAGGCTGAGATCACGCAATCGGAAATGCTCCTGGCACTCATGCAGCTCTATGCTGGGAGGTTTCCAGAGCCGAACGGCCTCCTGGCGGAGTTTTACCAGGCCCTTACATGAGATGTATCTCACTGCCTATGAGATGGGGGAGTTGTCGAGCGATCTAAGCACGAACACTACTGTTCTGATGCCCAGGGTGGGCAACCCCCGAGAGGGGTGGGATTCATACAGGCCGATCTCTTTTCTGATGGCGGATGCTAAGGTTCTTGCCAAGGTATTGGCGAATAGAATGCAGTGAGTGATCTCAGATCTGATCCACTAGGACCAGAATGGGTTTATCCCCATCGGTCGACTACGCTGGATCTTTCAACTCCATTCATTGGCTCGTTTTGTTTGCCATAATGAAGAAAATGGGATTCGGGACCCCAATTTCATTGGTGGATCCGCCTCCTGTTCACTTGGCTTAGGGCCAGGCTGAAGGAGAATGGGGTTCTCTCCTGGGATTTCCACATACAGAGGAGCACACAACAGGATTGCCCCCTATCACCAATGCTGTTCGCCATCTAAGCACAGGCCGAGTGCATTAGGGTGGATGCTCGGGTGTGGGGCTAGTAGTGAGTGATTTGTGGGAGGGCAGGATCTGGTGGTTACGTAGACGACATTCTGCTATACATCGTGGACCCAGAGACTTCATTGAGATGACTGGGGCATATCTTTGTGATCTACGGCACTTGTGTGGGGTTGAGGATTAACTGGGAGAAGTCCTTGATTTTTAGGATGGGGGATGGTCGTCTGGGAGTTGCCTACCCTTGCCGCTGAAAGTGGAACCTCTGCATTTTAAGTATGTGGGCGTATGGGTTTCCAGGGAGGGTAGTATGCACCACACGGACAATGTGGGCCCCCTGTTGCAAAGACTGGAGGGGGACATAAAATACGGGGGGCCCTACCACTCTCGCTTTTGGAGGACGACGGGGCTGTTTAAGTAGATTGTGGTACTGAGGTTCACCTTCATATTGCAGAACAGCCCATTTGCGCTCCCGGACACCACAGAACATGCCCCTGGTTGCTGCCACGGTCATATCGGTCTAGCGTAAACTGACTCAGGAGATGGGGTGGGAATGGCTTCTGGCGCCACGTATCCTGCTGTGGGTGGGCACTCAGCTCTGCCCTGTTCTGGACCTACCAGGGCTCAAGACATTGGACCTCATTGGCCTCTCAGCCCTGGAGGATGTATGGGATGCCAATGGGATGGTTCTGTTTGCACATTTATTATTATTAGCAACTTGTATTGTGCACAGCTACCCCAAAGGGTTTCCCGGCACAGGGCGTTTGCAGATATGCTGTCCCACAAAGAAGGTTCAAAATAGCCACGTTTTGAAGCTCCTGTGGAAGGTGAGAAATGATGTACAGTTTCTTAAGTCGTCCGGTAGAGAGTTCCAGAGCTTAGGCTTTAAGCAACTGAGAAACAGCAACATATCTGGGTAAGCGGTAAAGTAGTCTAACAACGGCATTCTGAACAGTTTGCAGGCGCTGTATGGCTGACTTATCAGTGCCTAGATACAGCACATTGTCGTACTCTAGGCGGGGAATAACCAGTGCCTGAATAACGGTCCGCTGAGCCGCTGAAGGAATAAGCCATACAATTTATTTCAACCATTTAAGGACTGCAAAACAAGTGGTCATTACCATAGCTATCTGCGGCTTCATAGAGAGTGTATCATCAATAAGAAAGCCTAGGTTGTTTACTTTAGATACCGGAGTGGGAGGGCTCCCAAGCAATTCAGGCCAGTTTGTGGCGCCTAAGAGGGAGCAGTTGTTGCCAAGTACTAGGACCTCAGTCTTATCACGGTTAAGCTTAAGTGAATGTCAGTTCAACCAGGCCGCAATTTTCATCATCCCCAGATGCTGTAAGGACGGATCATGTCTCTGTGCCGAAGACAGGGAGACGATGATCTGAGTATCATCGGCATAGGAAAAGAGGGCGAGTCCACAACTCTCTATTGGGTTCGCCAAAGGGCCAACATAGATGTTGAACAGTAAGGGGCTTAGAATGGATCCCTGTGGGACACCAGAAGTCAAGGCTTGTATTTTGCACTTCACGTTGGATGAAAAAACTTGAAACGTGCGGTCCCTTAAAAAGGAGCTAAGCCACCTAAGGGCTGAATCTGCCATGCGTATTGACCCCAGCCTGTGAACTAGGATAGAGTGGGACACCATGTCAAAAGCCGCGCTCAAGTCCAGTACAATGAGCGCGGCACTGCCTCCCTCATCCAGGTATTGTCACAGATGTTCAGTCACTCCCAAAACAGAGGATTCAGTTCTGTGCCCAGCCCTGAAGCCCGATTGAGAAGGATGGAGATGATAGTGAGCGTCCACAAATGGAGAGAGTTGGGCGCTGACATGCTTCTCCAGCACTTTGGAGAAAGCAGATAACAAGGAAATGGGGCGGAAATTCGAAAGACAATTAGGATTCAAATTGGCTATTTTTTAGAAAAGGGAGGACTAAAGCGGTACCAACCCCTCTTTAAGAGATGTATTCAGAACCTCCATGATTGTCATTAGTACAGGCGGGTCCAGGAGACAAAGCTTGTCTGGGGAAAGAGGGTCCAGTGGGGAGCCAGATTTAACTGAACCCAAGGTATCAACAAAGGATGTCAGGTCCAAAGGAAGCCATTCACTTAGGTTAGCAGCGCATTCTGCTTTAGATGCCAAATGATTGAGCATTACTTTATGTCTATCAGGCAGATCACCATTAGAGTTAGCCGCTAGCAGTAGTGAATTTTGGCCAGCTGAGAGTGAATATTTTCCACTTTGTGAGTGAAGAGGAGAGCTAGCTCATAACATTGCTGTTGGGAGACAGAAAGGCTTGGACAGGATGTTACTGACATCCGAAAGTTATTTCACCACTTTAAAAAGGGTCTTTTGGCAATTCTGCAAAAAGAACAATTGATGGACAGAATGCAGAACAATGTCATACATTCACCCAAGTACAGAGATCTGGGCCTAAATCCATCGTTTTTTTGCTCTCCATGCCATTCCAGTTTGGACCCAGCCATATGCAAATCAGTCTTGACCCTGCGCCCGATGGGAACAGTCCAGCCCGAACTGCCAGGCCAGGTCCTCCCTGGACTGGAAAGAAGCATCCTGGGACTAGTTTCGGGCTTTCAGCCCTCATCAGCCAGGATAGCTTGACTCCCGTGGCACGGGGAGCACGGGGAGCACGGGACCCTCTGGGCCTTAGTGATTTTAGCTGTATAATATGAAGCACTGCGGATTTAGAAGAAGCATGGTAGGCTTTAAGTGACCCCTATATTCTAACTTAGCATCTACAGCATATGTCTTCAACCAGCATCTTTCCAACACCTTACGGTGTTTCTTTTCGGATCCAAGTGACTCAAAGAACCAAGGTGCAGGAGGATAGGAACAAACCATGCCGTTTGAAGATTCAGGGAGAATGGTGTAAATCGCCTCCCTCGACCAGTGATGGATCATAGTTTGATCCGAATCAAGATGTTGTAGGAGGGTGGGCTCAGAGCTGAGTAGCTGCTTATTGAGTGCTACAGGGTTAGCTTGGACCAGTTGCTAGCTTTAAATTTCAAGGCAGGACGTAAGAAAGAAGAAACAGAAGAGGCCGCCCTAATCCTAAATGGTATGGCAAGGTGGTCTGACCAACAGAGTGGAAGTGGAGGGTCTGTTAGCAGACTCTTGGTATTTGAAGAAATGGGATCCAAGAGGTGCCCCGCAATGTGCCTAGGTGTGGAATTGCGTAGCGTCAGATCAAAGACGCTCAAGTCCTCAATAACGATCTAGTGCGGATGTCGTCCATATCCTCAAGATGCAGATTAAGGTCTCTAAGCAAAGTAAAATTATAAGTGTGCAGCAAATGAGGGGCCAGAAGGTCGGGTAAAGAAGTCACCATTTGCCAGGGTATCCAGGGGGTCGATAAATCAACGCCCCAGAGAATGTGAGTTTGGGCGTCAGAGTGAGTGTAAATGTGAAAGCTTCACAATCAGGGATTTGAAGTTCATCAATTTTGCACGAATGCTTCCTTTTAAAAATGATAGCAATTCCTCCACCAAGTTTGTGTTGTCTATCTATTCCAACCAGGGGGAAATTAGCTGGCAGGGTCGCAATAATATCCTGCGATGAGCCTGCATGAAGCCAGGTCTTGGTAAGAAAAAGTGCATCAGGTATGTGGTCACAGAGAAAATTGAACACATGTCGAAGCGAGAGCAAAAACGCAGCAGTGTAAGGCTTACCCTTAGGCCCAGGTTCTGGTTGAAGAGTATCAGGGTCCTGGCCCCGGCCGGACGCGGACGGGCGCAGACGGGCTTGCCTTTGGTGCACCAGCGGTGTGCCCCCTGAGCGTCCGGCATGCCATTCCTTTTATGCCCACCACAGCGAGACTCTGGCCCGCTAACTAGGCCGGAAGTATTGGATGGGAAGTTAGTTCCGCCTTCCTGCCATCCCTCCGCACAATTGCCAAAGCCGCAGAGGGCCGAGGAAGGCGTGGAGGCACGATGATGGAAAGAAGCAGGTAAGTGAATTGAGAAAATGAAGAATTAAAATTCACAGTTTACAGGCGGAATATGACATGGCCACCTCTCAAATATTTAAATACATGCAATTAAGGCAGGGGTTGCAGGTCAGGATTCCAAGAGACAGGAAACGAAGCAAGAGTCCCCAACGGAGCTACGGTTGCCTGATGGTCGTCTGATCACCGAGGCCATCTCCCTCACCTATGCTCCATTGATGAGGAACATGCATGGGGAGCTCACACGCATACGGGAACCATGGCAGGCCGACGTGGGGGAGTTAGAGGACCAGGACTGGGGGATACTTTACAGTTCCCTTGGGTGGTGACCATTCGGGCCACCTTCCGCCTCATTCAACTGAAAATCCTGCACAGGACATACTATACCCTGGAACTGCTACACAAATAGGTAGGGCCGCGGAGGATCATTGACTTCGGCAATGGTGCCATTGGGGTACTTTTCTTCACACACTGTGGAGCTGCCCAAAATGGAGGCCGCAGGAGTATCCCTGCCACTGACCGCATCGAGGGTGTTGTTGGGATCTGGAGGGACTCTAAGGATACATCGTACTCTAAGCTCCTGATCCAGTTTGGGGTACATCGTAGCTAAGAGAGATATTGTGAGACAGTGGGGCAGTTCACACTGCCCGGGGCTGGCGGAGTGATGGGAGGGATGGAACTGTGCAGGGTCAGGGAAGAATCATATGAGAGCCTCGAATGCATGCACAAATAGGAGAAAATCTGTAGGACCTGGGTGGGGGTGGGTTCAGGCATAGGTCTTGGGGATGGTTAGGTCAGGGGGGACTGACGTACAGGAGTACCGGGACGGTTGGTGGAGAGATGGCAGTAGGGTTGTGTCAATTATCCGTCTGTGAGTAGAGGGGTGCGGGGGGAGGAGACCGGGCTTTGGTTATTCCATGATGGCTGCTGAGTTTGTTCTGTTTAGACATCTACGAGTCATGCATATTGTTTTCGCCTTTAAAAGAAATTAAAATGTTTGCAAAATAAAAAAAAACAAGGGACAGCAGGACTAGGAGAGGAGGCACTGACCCATGCAGGGTGTACGGCAGGAGAGCAGCAGTCAGATTGAGACTGTGAACAGTAGGGTCAAAGGTTTTGGTACAGGATCCATGTGACAAACTGTTTTACTATCCTGGCCCGGAATATCTTCTTGCGCAGGAGACCCGGACCACGAGTCCCCTTGCAAGTGCTTTACGTCTGGTGTGTTGCTCTCCAGCAGAGTACGAGATTGAGGTCCACCCAGAGGGGTCCTGCTTTTAACCTGGGTGGATCCCCCTCACATGATGCTACTAAAGCTTTGTGGCTGCTAAGTATAGTCAAGGGGGGGAAGTTTCCTCAAACTCAGAGAAGAGAGCGCCTACTGACACTACCTTCTGACTCTGTGTAGTATGTCATCTCTGGGCTCCATCTGTATGTATGACATGTGTAGCATACATGTTGTGGCACAGATCTGTATAGCGCTGTATTGTGATTAGAAGGGCCTCACAGTGCTGTCAGGCTCAGGTACCTTCAGGCCCATGTCTATAGGATGCAGTGCTTGGGATCATGGGAGGTGATTTCCCATGTGTGGTCATGGGGGCATCGGTGTGTGTGAAACGTTTTCTACAATGAACCATAGTTTTAGTTGTAGTCAGCAGAAGGCTTCACAAGAGGCAGACGAAGCTGTTTTGCAATTTCCACCATGTTTCCCAGCTGCCTGTTGGGTCGGAGGTTTTTCCAAGGAGATATTTCCCTGCACTGTGGACAGTGGAAGTTTTCATCCCTTCCCTCCCTTCTCTCCCAGCTCAGCTCGGTTCCCAAGCTGAGCTGCTGCAGCCATGATTTGGAAGTGCAGGAATGAAACTTAAGTTGTAGTTTCTCTCTCTGTGTGAAGTGGGTGTGTCTGTGTGTCTGCCCCTCTCTGAGTGCGCTGGAACTTCCGGGTTCATGGTACAGTCAGAAAAAATAAAGGCGACTTGAGTTTGTTCTCAGATTTTGTAAGTGTCAGGAGCTGGCACTTAAAAACGAGTTTGTGTAAAATCCTTTGTATTTTTTAAAAATATGTTGATTATAATAATTGTTTAAGAGTTGTACAGACATCTTTAAAATACTTTTAGGCAATGTCTTCCTGCATTTGCAATGTTACGTTTATGTTTCAAAGCCTGTAAAATACCCGATTTTGCCGCATTTTTTAGATTTGTTCCAGCCTTGCATACAATTACTAGTCAGGCCAGCAAATAACTGTCCAAATGGCAACTCTACCTGGACATGTAAAGGTTCACTTGCTGATGAGGATGCCTTTACAGTAGCAATTTTGTGTTTAAGGGAAGATTGCACAGCTGCCTGTGAGTAACTCTTCTGTGAGTCAATGAAGCTTGCATTGCCTCTGCCTGTGGTCAACTGTTCTGTGTGTGAGGGAAGCTTGCACTCCTGCTGCCTGTGATTAACTGCTCTGTGCATGAGGGAAGCTTGCACTGCTAATGCCCTGATGTCCTTGGTGTTTATGAGGCATGTGTGGTACCTGAACTGCATTTCTGTGTGTGAGTGTAACTTGTACAGACAGATCTTTGTGTGAGCGAAGCTTAAACTGCTGCTGCCTCTAATGAACAGTTCTGTGTCTGAGGGAATCTTGCACTGCTGTTGTCTGTGCTGCAACTCTTCAATGTGTGAGGGAAACTTGCACTGCTGTTACTTGTGATGTACCTCGTCTGTGTGAAGGAAGCTTGCACGGTTGTTGTCTGTGCTGCAACGTTTCAGCGTGAGAGCAAAGCCAGCACTGCTGTTGTCTGTTCTGTACCTGTTCTGTGTGAGTGGTTGCTTGAAAGGTTGCCTGTACTGCACCTGTTGAGCGGAAGCATGAACTGCTATTGCTGATGATGAACCTGTGTTGTGTGTGAGGGAAGCTTGCACTGCTTTCTGTTGCTTGTGCTGCCTCTCTTCTGTGTGTGAGGAACGTTTGCGCTGCTGTTGCTTGTGATGCACCTCTTGTGTGTGTGAGGGAAGCTTGCACTGCGGTTGTTGTGCTGCACCTCTTCTGTGTGTGAGGGAAGCTTGTACTGCTGTTGTCTGTGCTGTACCTCATCTGTGTGAGGAACGCTTCCACTGCTGTTGCTTGTGATGCACCTCTTCTGTGTGTGAGGGAAGCTTGCACTGTTGTCTATGCCACACCTCGTGTGTGGGTGAGGAAAGCTTGCACTGCTGTTGTCTGTGCTGTACCTCTTCTGTGTGAGGAAAGCTTGCACTGTTGTTGTCTGTGCCACACCTCTTCTGTGTGTGAGGGAAACTTGCACTGCCGTTGCTTGTGATGCACCTCTTCTGTGTGTGAGGGAAGCTTGCATTACTGTTTGTTGTGCTGTACCTGTTCTGTGTGATGGAAACTTGAACTGTTCCTGCTTGTGCTTTATGTACCTTTTATGTCTGAAGAAGTTTTTATTTTAGTCAAATGTTTCATAATTTTGATCTTTTTTCACCTGTATAGTTTATCACTTTCTCAAATTCAAACCAGGGGTAGATTTAATACACCTTGTATTTAAAAATCCACGTTATGAGTGTTCCCAATCGAGGGCAGGTATGGGTGTGTCCTGACTGTTTCATACATAAAGAAGTCTGCACTGCTGCTATTGTACCCATTTTGTGTGTGTAGGAAGCTTGATCTGCCTGTACACTTGTCTGATCCTGCACTGTGCCTGTTCACTGTGTGAGCACTGCTGCTGCTGTACCCGTCCTTTGGGTGAGGGAGAAGCTTGCACTCTGGTGTGTGCTCTACTCAGATTTTGTGTGTACAAGAAGTGTGCACTATGGCTGCTTGTGCTATACTTAGCTTGTGTATTCACGAAGCTTGCACTGTGGCTTCTTGTGCTGTACTCTGTGGGTGAGTGAGAGTCTTGCACTGTGACTACCGGTTCTGTACTCTGTGTGAATGAGAAACTTGCACTGTGTTCTGCTTATGCTGTACTTAGCTTGTGTATGTGCGAAGCTTGCACTGTGGCTTCTTGTGCTGCACTATGTGGGTGTGTGAGAAGCTTGCACTGTGTCCTGCTTATGCTGTACTTGGCTTGTGTATGCGCAAAGCTTGCACTGTGGCTTTGTGAGCTGTACTCTGTGGGTGAGTGAGAAGCTTGCACTGTGACTGCCAGTTCTGTACTCTGTGTGAATGAGAAGCTTGCACTGTGTTCTGCTTATGCTGTACTTAGCTTGTGTATGCGCAAAGCTTGCACTGTGGCTTCTTGTACTGTACTCAGATGCTGTGTGCAAGACGGATGTCCTGGGGCTACTTCTTCTGAACCCAGGGGCATATTTACTAAACTTCACACAACACAGGGCAGCAAGCAAAATGGCTGCACTGAGTTGCGTGGTAGAGAGAGAGCAGAAATGCTCCATATTCACAAAGAAAAGGAACATTTCTGCTCTCTCCTTGTGCTGGCACAGTGTGTGGTGCCTAGCACACCGTGCAGTGTGTCGTGCCTAGCACACCGTGCAGTGTGTGGTGCCTAGCACACCATGCAGTGTGTGGTGCCTAGCACACCATGCAGTGTGTCGTGCCTAGCACACCGTGCAGTGTGTCGTGCCTAGCACACCGTGCAGTGTGTGGTGCCTAGCACACCATGCAGTGTGCGGTGCCTAGGACTAATGCATGCACGCATGCACTATAGTGCAAGGGTGCATGCGTTACAGGCACAATTGTTTTTGTGCTGAAGGGGATTCCTTCCTGCACAAAAACAGTCCTTAGAGGTATTTACCTCTTTCTTTATGTGCTGCAGAATGCAGCTTATGTGGGAAGAGGAAATAACGAGGAGAAATACAGACATTTCTCCTCATTACGCCAAAATGGGGAAAGATTTGCATTTGGCCCATTCCCAGGTTTACAAGTCTTTGTAAATCTGGAAAAGTGTCAGAATCCATAGATGGAAGCATGGGAATGCCCATGCTCCACCCACTGACCGTCTCCCAAGAAGAAATGTAGCTTAACACAGCACAAGCAGCTGCGTTGTGTTACATTTCTTCACAAAGACACAGATGCCACGCAACTCCTTGCGTGACTTTGTAAATATTACTGAAGTCTTTGCGTTGTGCTTGCATCGCCTTGCATGATGCAAGCACAACAAAAAGGCTTCATAAATATGGGTCCCAGTTTCTTTATGCGTGGAGCTTGCACTATGGCTGCTTGTGGCTTGTGCTTATTGCTCCTCTGTGCCTCCAGCGCTCTCTCCAGCACCACCACGAAAACCTGGTTGGCGGGGTGGGTGAAGTAGCGGGACACCCTGATGGCGCCGGACACCTTGTCCTCAGCCACCTGCACCTGCTCGATGGACACGCGGTCGGCGTGCAGCACTATATATCGGCTGGCTTCTAAGCACTCCACCTGGATATTGACTTCCTCGCAGAAGGTGAAGTGTCCATGAAGGCAGTGATGAGCAGGTTGTAGTGCAGAGGCCGCATAAGGGTGGGCAGCCGCGGCTGGGCCCAGGGCCGCTCGCCGTCCGCCTCTTCGGCGGTCCCATTTCAAGAATACAGGTCGCCCTTGTGCGCCTCCTGCTGCTGGTTGAAGGGCGCAGCCTCCTGCAAGCTGCTGTTGCTGAGCTTGCTGCTGCTACCGTCCCCGAGGCTCTGGCCATTGATACCACTCTCCTCAAAGTGCACGCTGAGCAGCACAGCCACGATCGAGACCACGATGAGAGCCAGCACAGAGATCACGAAGGCCATCTGTCCGAAGAGGGCACTTCTCGTAAGCCTCGAGCCGGTCCGCAAGCAAATGCATCTGAGGGAGCGAGGAGGTGGGAGAGTGCGAATCACAGCAGCGGCATCAGGAATTCCTCCTCACTCCTCCACGAGGAGCAGGTGCCGACTTCTGTGAAAACACCGCCGTGCAGTGCGCTTCTCCAGAACAACTCGTGGAGCACCCCGGCATTTGTGCCGTCCCTTCCACGCCCCCAGCAGGAACGGAAAGAAAATAGTGTTGAAAGTAAAGGGGCCAGTAACCATGGAAGGACACAAATGATGACATGGCCGTCATAAGGAGGGACTAACAAGCCTAAAACCAATCGGAAGGCAGCATTTAAGACAAAAGCCAATGAAAAAGATGGGCGGAAAGTGAGCGGAGCTTACACGAAGCTTACACGCTATACTGAATACTGCATGCCTCGCAAAGCGAGCAGCGCATGCGCTGCAATGCTAGGCTCGACCTAAAAAAAACTGCCCGAGTGAGATGGCTGATCTGCGGCATAGCATCAGATATATCAGCGGGTTATGCTTTGGTACTGCCTGCTCCTGTCACATGACATAACACGCAGGTCAGTGGCTCGCCTGCTGGTCACCGGTCCTAATCCTGCAGGGCCTACATCAGATATTCATCATTCGGACGTCCATTATTATGTGTTTTATTGTCAGTGCCACAAGCCATTACTATTGATAGGAAAGGGGAGGGGACAGAACGCTATATGCATGCATTTACTGAGCGAAAGAGAAAAGTAAGGAAGAGAATAGGAAGACGTGATAAAGTGATAAAACAAGAATAGAATAAATATCTGGGCATAGGTCATCTAGACATGACATTTGTAGGGATGAACCGCTTTTTAAAGATAATGTCATTAAACCAGTGTACCCTCCTGAGTGGCAGTGCGCTCTACAAATCGTAACAGAACATAAAATTAATGTAAATGAGGCCAAGGCCTCTAAAGTTGCGTTCCTGCACCGCACACAACAGGAAGAGTTGGTCCATGTGCTCTGGAAGCAGTGCCTCCCACAGACTAGGCGCTAACAGTTGGGGATGCGCCGACGGTTAGAGCCTCTGTGGATATGCACCCACTGTCCTGCCTCTCCCACGGCTGCTGCAAGAGGTGGCATCAGAACCCGCACAAGGCTGAGGCCCATTTGACAGGAACCTTTCCTCTCAGGCCGTTGCACTGTTTGTACGTAGTTATCAGTCACCAGCAGAAACATGTCTCACCAGGGTAGCATGACGTCCTCACCTCGCTGTAAGAAGCAGGCTTCTAGGCACCTGCCACTGGGCATGCAGGGTGGGTAACGGAGGGGGCATACTTTGCCTATGCTTAACAATTAGCAGCACAGTGAGGGCACTCTCTGACCAGGAGTGGCCATTGGAATGAGTTCATTCAGTAATATGCCGAACTTGAACAAGACAGCACTGTAGTGTGGGCAGGAGCACCCTTCTTCATCATGGCAACGAGGTGAAGCCAGGGCTGTGGGGCGAGGCAGATGTGAGCTAGAGGGAGAGAGGGAACCCTGCCTGTAGGGCACTGCCTCCATGGCTGTGAGACTCGGGGTGTCAGGCGGTGAGACTCGGGTGTCAGGCGGTGAGACTCGGTCCCAGGGAGAGGTAGGGGCCAGGTCCGACAAGGGGCTGTCACTGCCCAGACAGAGAGGCCGCATGATTTATTCTGTCTTACATTCGCTCTCTCTGCAAAATGTAAAATCCTAAAGCCGTGCATAATCTGTACCAGTGTCGAGGGCATGTGTTGGCTCGTTCATATGTTTTAGAATAATTTAAGATTCACAGTTTATAGTAATTTCCAATGAATGAATGGGTGGAGAGAACAAAGGGGTGTAGAGTGGATGGATGCAGTGTTGTGAAGCAATGCACTATCAGAACACTTATAAGAAGCCAAAGCCCGCCCAGATTAGTGCATTCACCAGATGTGGAGCCTGCATATGTCACCACCCATAACATTCCACTTGCACAAGCCCATCAACACATAAAGCAACTCAATACACAATGTAACACGGTCCTATTTAAATAAATTACCGCTGGGCTCCAACGTCCTCCTACAGATTCTATTACAGGACCGGAGGCTTCGGATTATGCTATCTCCTTCTCTTACTGTAAAACACAGCAGCCAATGAAAACATACAATTAGTCAATACAAACTACATTGTCCATGATGCTTTGCATCAGTCACGCCTCCTTAGCCCTCCATAAGAGCCATGAGCACAGTCCCATCATCCTCTTTCTTTGCTGCTCACAGCAGAGCTAAGTACTTCCTCACGTTATTATTTGTGACTGTATTGTATTTTGGTACTTGACTGAATTACATAGCGCTTCGCGCTATATTGTATTGACATTGTTTGCTGTATTAATCGGTTGTTACCGCTTATTAATTTGTAGTATCCTTATTGTGCATTGAAATTATTTGCGTATTGAAAGCGCGCTTCATGCTCTGTGACGGGACTCTGTCCCGGTTGCCAGCACTGCTGGGGTCACTCCTTTAGTGTCGCGCTTTTCGGCGCGAGTGTACCGAACCGCTTGCGGTTGCATTTGACTGTTTTTACGGTCGCGCGTTGGCGCGCTGGTGTCCTGGGCTTCCCTAATCGCCCGTACACACCGCAGGAGCCGGGTGGCTTGCGAACGACGTGCGCAGCCCAAGCACTCCCATTGGGCTCCTTTTGGGCTCGCGTTGGGCTGCGCACGCCAGGCTCGGTCCGATTAGCGTTTTTCACCGCGTTTTAGGAGGAAAAGTTTGGCTGGAGCAGAACGCCTGACCGGCTGCAACAGAAGTCGCCTGCAGGAGTGAGCACACGCTCCACATAGTTCAGTTATTTCAGTATTTTGGCTCCTACGCCTATTACAGGCTGTAAGAATCTGAGTACAGCTTTGCTGAGGGGGCTTGGTACTTCTTAACAGTAATTTAATTGTGTGCATGTGGGCTGCCCCCCCCATTACTCCTCCAAGACTATTATATATTGAAATTTTGAATTATACTGCACCACTCCATAAGGATGGATGAGTGGGTGCGATATGAAGATGAGGAGGATGTCTATTATGAGGGACAGCAAGAGACTGTCATTGAAGATAACATAGTGGAGGCTCTGGACGCCTCTGTCCAGTCCTCAGTGAACAGGGCTATACTGTGCAACAAGCATTGGCAGCTGCACTTAAACAAATTACTAAGCAGCTTGAGAGTTTTGCCAAACGTCATGGGTTCACTAAAGATAAACCAAAAAAAAATATTAATCTTCCAGCTACAGACGCAGTAAAAGAGAGTCAATGGCCGCATGCTAGGGCGTTAAAGTCACTACCCCCAGCTCCAAGTGGGGATCAGGAGTACTCAGTGGGAGGCAAGGCGAAGAGTAAGCAGAAGGTCTATGTGGATACTGATACCACCAACACCGATACCGACACTACTACAACGGATGAAGAAGCCCCTCCCAGGAAGAAAAGCTAAGAAAGTGGCTTCTTCCACCCCAGAAATTCCATCTAACACTCCCTTTACCTTCAACCCTAGCGATATTATACATCCCCGATCTTCGGATTGGGCTCCGGTGCCAGAGGTTACTGTATACCTACACGAGAACCTTTGGAAAGGGTTTGATAAGGGGGTCCGTAATCGGCTCAGGTCAGAGTGTCCTCGGCCTGATCTGCCTGACAAGGTTGCTGAAACTCCTGAAATAGATGTTAGCTTACTAACCTTTTTGAAAAAGTTTGCAAATGACCCCAAGACCCCCATCATGGCCGCTCGGAGCGTCAGCTAAGCTAAAGCCCCGCGTTCAACAACCAGCGCGGCGCCCAAACCCCATCTCAACAGATAATTGACCCACTTCCGGACGTCTGAAGGTCGGGACCGTCTGCCGCTGTGGCCGCCGTACAAAACAGACGCTGCAACACCGGGATTTCAGCAGATGACCTGCCCGACGATGTTGCCTCAAGATGGCGCCGGTGATGGAACGGACCCGCTTTTGAAATACGGGAGCGGTGTGGCCCGTCCGCTGCGCATGGAAAAATCCCTTGGCCACGTTGGACATGCCGGTTTGTTTGCCCTGAGCCTAGAGACACCTGATTGCTGAGGATCGAGGTGAGCGGCCCCCTACCCCTCTGCGCGAGGCAAAATGGCGGCTCCCACAGCGCTGCCCACTGTGGTGGGTGATGTGCCCCAGCGCCCTTTCGGGGTCTGCGCGCGCCTCGAGAGCCTAGGGACACTGGGGTGAGTCCGACCCTTCCCTCCCCACAAAGCTCTGGCGTACTTGGCTCACTCTCGGTTTGGAAAAGGGTCCCAGGATGCCTGACCCCAACATGGCCGACACTGGTGACTCCTTCCCCCCTTGCTGAACTTTTACCTACTCATCCCTCCCTGGACTATGCCTGACCTCAAGAGGACCTCTAGCTCTCGTTTTGCCGAACTTCAGACATTTCTCTTTTGCTGGACTGCCTTATCTCTTTCTCCCCTCAGGTCCCCCTCTCTCCTCTCGCCAATCTCAGCCTCCGACTCTTCTCCCCCTCCCACCGCTCGCTACCCCTTTTGATGTTTCATTTCTCCGTTCACTCTGTAAATATGTAATTTTGAATTGTCCAAGCCTAATCGCTGGTAAAATGTAATCATGAGTAAATTCACTATTTCTGTATATACACTTATATATAACTCTGACCACTAGTATATGTAGTAGACCTTTGTACTTACTACCATTCCTATGAGTTTAGAGTTTATCCGTGTGTATCTCTTCCTTGAGTGACTTTACAACTTGTACATTTGCAAAAAAAATTCTGTGTGTATCTCTTCCTTGTGTGACTCTACAACTTGTACATTTGCAATTTTTTCTGTTTGTATCTCTTTTGTAACTCATGTAATCCAAAGCCCTTATGTAACGCAACTGGTTCTTTTGTAAAGCGCTCTGACACCTTTGGGTAATGTTCGCGCTATATAAAATCGCATTAAATAAATAAATAAAAAGGGGATAGACCGCGCCTGGCGCGGATGCCAAGACAATCTCCTTGACGTCGGTCCTCTAGCAAAGATCCTGGAGATGGCCCTGGTGGCCAAGAAGACGGCGACTCCAGTGGATCCGGATATCTTGGCAGGATGGACACAAAGGGCAATTTGTCTTCTGGGCAATGACAATTGTGCCATTTCCACGGAAAGGCGAAAATCCTTGCTCATGCGTATGGATTCCAATCTCACCGATCTGGCGGCTGCGGAACGCAGTTCTTTGTTCACAATTGGCGAATCCTGACCCAGGATTCGTGGGTAATTCAAACTGTTCAGGGGTTCCATCTAGAATTTTACGGAACACCCTCTCAAGACACTTTCCCCACCCCACTCCATTTTTCCCAACAAGAGTGCATTTTTATAGACAACGAAATAGTCGAGTTGCTGCGAAAACACGCGATAGCAATATGCATCAACAAGCCTCACGGTTTTTTGCAGCAATATCTTCTTAGTTCAGAAGAAGGGTGGTGGACACAGTCTAGTTCTGAATTTGAGGGAGTTCAATCAATACCTCATTTACAAACATTTCAAGATGGAAGGGATCCATCTTTTGACGGATCTGTTAAAACAGGGGGATTGGATGGTCAGGCTAGATCTCAAGGATGCCTACCTGTCCATTCCCATATTTCCACCACACCGCCGTTTCCTTCAATTTCAATGGAAAGGTTGGTGGTTCGAGTATTTGGCCCTTCCTTTCGGGCTTTCCTCAGCTCCTTGGTGCTTCACCAAAGTGATGAAGCCGGTAGTCGCTCACTTACGGGAGCAAGGGGTGCGCATGATTATTTACCTGGACGACATCCTGATCATGGCTCAGAGTCCAGAATTGGTTTCGCAACATCTCCAGATGACGATGTCTCTTTTGCAGAGTCTAGGGTTTGTAATCAACCACTCCAAATCAGCGCTGACCCCGTCGCAGACAACAGAGTTTCTGGGTTTTGTGATAAACTCCCAGACGGCCCAATTGAGTCTTCCCAAGGCGAAGCTAAAGGATCTCAAGAAGGAGATGACTGCAGTTCTCAACAAACAAGTAATTTCTCTCAGAGTTATTGCCAGAGTAGTGGGATTACTGGTGTCGTCCATTCAAGTGATTTTCCCGGGCCCACTGCATTACAGAGCATTGCAGAGACTCAAGATCCAGCATTTACAGAAGGGTCTGGCTTATACAGATCTAGTCCAGTTGTCACAGGAAGTGAAGGACGAGATGCAGTGGTGGCTGGGCCACGTGGAAGCGTGGAACGGCAGAGCGATATTCGGCTCACAACCCGAGGTTATCATCGAGTCCGACGCCAGCCATTGGGGTTCGGGAGCGTGCTGCGGAGATATTTCCACAGGCGGAAGGTGGTCTCCCCACGAATTATCACTACACATCAATTGTCTGGAGCTCCTAGCGGGTTCCTTTGTGATTCGAGCTCTGTCACCCAAGCAGACCTCATGTTGTATCCTTTTACGGATGGACAACATTTCAGCGGTGAGGTACATCAACAAGTTGGGAGGAACGAGATCATCTCTGTTGGTGGAGATTGCCAAGGATTTTTGGCACTATTGCCTGAATCGTCAGATCACGGTAATAGCAGAATACATTCCGGGCCAGTCCAACCTCATAGCGGACTGGAATTCCAGACACCTCAGGGATTACAGCGATTGGAAATTACTTCAGAGCATATTCCAATGGTTGCAGGAACTTTGGGGTCCTTGTCAGACGGACCTGTTTGCTTCCAGGCTGAATCAGCAAATTCCCAGTTTTTTCAGTTGGAGGCCGGATCCAGCAGCGAAGGCGACGGATGCCTTCCTTCAGGATTGGTCGGGGGCAGTGAACTATGCGTTTCCACCTTTCCTGCTAATTCCCAGAGTGACATCACACATTTTCAAACAACAAGCAGAGGTGATTCTAGTGACGCCCCTGTGGAGATCGCAACCCTGGTTCCCGGTGTTGCTAGAGATGAGCTGCAATCTTCCCCGGATGCTTCCGTGGTCAGAGTCCCTACTCTTGGGGCCTCACAAGGAACAACATCCGTTGATCCTATCGGGGCGACTGTCGCTGATGGCATGGCGGCTTTCCGGCAACAGTGGGAAATGCCGGGATTTTCGGAAACAGCTACAGCTTTCATCAAACAAGCGTGGGCCCCTTCAACTAGGAAACGATACTCTTCCGCCTGGAAAGGCTGGATGGGTTGGTGCCTGCAACGGCACCTGGATCCCGTGGGGGCAGACCTACCCCATATCGTAAATTTTATTTCAGATAAGGCAGCTGAGGGTTTGGCTTATCATTCAGTGAATAACTTTAGTTCAGCCATTTCGGCGGGCCATAGTCAGGTAGACGGGAAACCGGTTGGTATGCATCCATTGATATGTAAACTTCTTAAGGGTATCAGGGTGGCTAACCCTCCGAAACCTAGGTATTCAGGTCTATGGGATGTATCCTTAGTCATTTCTCTTTTTAATAGTTGGCCAGCGAATAATCTTCTATCTAGGAAACAGTTGTTTGCCAAATTGGCAATGCTTTTATGCCTGTCAGCTTGTAGGCGTTAATCGGACGTGCGGGCCTTGGACATTACAGGTAGAGTATTTACTCCGGAAGGAGTTTCATTTACTATTAGAGGTCGTACAAAGACTCTCTCAAGACACATAGAGTATAATGCTTTTCCTAGCAATGATAAGTTATGTGTTGTACAATGTTTAAAAACATATGAGGAATGTACTCGCTTCTTTGAGACCGGAGGGTTCTACTCAACTTCTACTTGCTTTGCAAAAACCTTTTAAGCCTGTGTCGGCTGCGACAATAGCCAGATGGCTTCGTTATATTATGAAAGAGGCTGGTATTGACATTCAAATGTTTGGTGCACATTCCGTGCGTGGTGCCATGGCATCAAAATCATATATGTTAGGTTCTAACATTCAAGACATTATGCGTTGTGCAGATTGGTCCTCTGAATCAACTTTCAAACTCTTTTATTATAAGCCGGTGGGAGATATAACATCTGTTGTTTTTGATAAGCATTAAACTAGCATAATCCGAAGCCTCCGGTCCTGTAATAGAATCAAAAATTTGCTAGCATTCACGCCAAGAATTTTCAATTCTATTAAGGACACGGAGGCGAGGATTATCCCACCCGGCTATGTTACAATATCATTGTTCATGCTTACCCGCCCATTGATGATGGAATGTAGATATTTTCACAATAAGCAGAGATTACGGGTTGTTTATATTTTTCTTCTAGGAGCAGACAAGAAGTCTGAATAAGAAGTTTCTTCAAGTTGAAGTCTCTCGATGGATCTTGGTTCCGTGTTAACTTCCATGTTGGAGGACGTTATTGAATTATTTTGTTGAATTAGTGGACTTTTAAGTTTGTGCAAAGAAAGAGGATGATGGGACTGTGCTCATGGCTCTTATGGAGGGCTAAGGAGGCGTGACTGATGCAAAGCATCATGGACAATGTAGTTTGTATTGACTAATTGTATGTTTTCATTGGCTGCTGTGTTTTACAGTAAAAGAAAGAGATAGCATAATCCTCGCCTCCGTGTCCTTAATAGAATTGAAAATTCTTGGCGCGAATGCTAGCAAATTTTTGATTCCTGCACAAAGAGAATTACCATTTCCAACCACTCGTATACCCAAACAACTCACGATATAATCGTTTAGCTCCAATTTCATCTAAGGCTTTCCACTCGAGTTCCCCGAACCCCAAACAAATTACAAGTCCCCAATTCCAGGTCCACTAACCTGCAAAGGTCATATATGAGCGCAACCTCGCATTTATGAGGCCTTCTTGCCCAATCCGAATGCCCTACCAACATATTTAAAGGGAGCTGTGGCCAATCATGTTGCGCAAAAAATGTAAAACCACCAATCCAGAGCCCCGTGTCATCCTTCAAGTGGAAATCAAATATTGCTTCTGGACCAGAGAGGGCAGCTCAGTGTAGGCGCCCTCCTTGGACATAAAATGCCATGAAATAGCTCGCACCAATAAGGAGTCTGAATGTGTCAAAACTCGTTACTCTCAGCCCGAAAGTGTAAGAAGCAAACCCACTCATTGGCCAAGAGCCGCCGCCAATCACAAACGTTTATCTCCGAACAAAGTTTGGAGTGTAAATCATTGGTTCCGACCGGTGAGGAAACCGCATAACTGGTAAAAATTCGTGAACCCACGACATTCTCCACTAGCAGGAGCCGCGGACCAGAGAGGAAACTCCCCGACGTGTGAACTCATTGGACTAACAAATCTCCAATAGCAAGGCTCCTATCATCCGTACTTCCTGAAACGCCTGCGATGTTGACCAAAGATGCGCCCTCATTGGACAAAAATACCATTGGCGTCGGCTCAGCATCCTGTGATTCTTGGTCACCCCGTGCCTGCCAAAAAGGACTGTGTCCTTCTGTAACGTCACTGGTGCCCGTGTAAAGCGCTCTGATGCCTTCGGGTCGAGTTCGCGCTATATAAAACTGCAAACATGAAGGAACCGTAAAGCTTGTGCGTTCATGGCCAGAAAGTAAACTGCCAAACTCTTCTGCTCATTGGACCAGGGCAACTTCCAATGTCTAACCTCTGTATCTTCCATCCCACGTTCAACACATCCATGACGAGGACCAGAGAGGAGACCCATACACACTCTTCCTCATTGGTTGGCCGTCCTCTAATTATTATTCATGGTTTCCCACCGAAAGGGCTACGTGCGGGTTAGAACCCGAGTAAAAGCTTAATAATCAGGCATTATTTTTTTTGTTGCAGTTTTTTTATAGCGCGAACTCGGCCCGAAGGTATCCGAGCGCTTTAAATGAGCACCAGTTGCTTTACAGACGGACACATTCATTGTGTTAGGCACAGGGAGATTAAGTGAGTTGCCCAGAATCACAGAATGTTTTAGTCTCTTGCCTGACTCCAACCTGGTTTCCCAGCATCAAAGTTGGTCGCTCTGGCCGTTAAGCCACACCCTCTCCTAAACGGCTTCCACACAAAGGCGTCAATGTCGTCACCGGTTCGTAAAAGAATGTCTACATTTCTTTTTTCAAATAACCACTCGGGAAGCCAATGAAACAAGTATTGGTAAAAGCATTGGGTTTCACCTGTATGGTAAATAATAAGCTGTTTAGGTTTCGCCTGCACAGCGCATGCATCAAACGTTCTAGGGGTGCAGAAGTGGTGTAAACATCCATTACGCTTCGGGTACCATGGAGAGGCCCGCCTGAACTCTCTGGAGGAGGTGAGGTGGATTTCTGGTCACAGCCCACAGGACGAGTGCTGGGTGATTAAATGTACAAAAGGACCTGCCTTCCTCCTCACACAGGCCTGAGTCAACCGGGTACCACATCTGGAGTGACACCCTATGAGGTGACCATATACAGGTGTCACTTCAAAGGTTTCCTCGTTAGAATTTAGATGCCTGCTGTTTGGGGTCCCCAAAGGGAAACTAATCCGAGTGTGAATCGCGCCGCTGGACCGCGAGGATGGGAAACTATTCTTTTCTCTTAATGCCTCGTGATCTAAATCCAGTGATGGGCACTGCCCAGATGATGTTTCCCTGGAGCTGTAATGCACAGATGCAAACGTCCCCACTGCAGAGATGTCATTTCTTTTCAACAGCGTCAAAGCTGAACTGACATCATTTTGTTATAAAAGTTTTAAAGGAATAGTTACCCACCCTCTGACACGGCGGCGCGAGTCACAAATATTAGCAGGGAAGGGAGCAGTCAGGAAAATGAAACACCCTTCACTCTTATCACACAACTGTTGGTGTTGGTGCCCAAAGGCTGCTCTGCTCCTAGGAATATTTTTGAAGGGCCAAACAGTACATTTTACAGCGGAATGTAGAGAAACAGTTTCCAAAATCAAAATGTTATCCAGGTGGTTCTGAAGGGTAATATTCCAAAAAGTACCACGAATGTGCTGAAGCTGACCCAATCCAAGGGCCCAGAGAGTGTCCTTCCTTCTGCCCTCTTCTTCCTTTTCTTTTTTCTTACTTCCCTATTTTTCTTTTTCTCACTTCTATACGTTTTGTTTCCTTTCTCTCTCTCTCTGCCCCTCCTCTATTTCTCTCTTGCTTACTTCTCCGATTTATCATTTTTCTTTCCCTGAGTCCATCACTGTCGCACAATTGCCAGCCCTTGACCCAAAGCTCTCCATCGCCTTCTGCTGATATTACTCATCAGCTTCCTCATATAAAGGGGGGGGGGGGAGGAGGGGGCTTGAAGCAGTCATTTTGCTTTCATTATGACTGACTCAGCCTGCGGACCATTGGGCTTAGTGGCAGCCCCAAACATTGGCAATGTTAATGCATTTGTGTATATCAATAGAAACAGCCCAGAGCCGTACACAAATGCATTTACATTGCCAACGGCTGAAGGTCTCTGATTGCAGAGACCTAGTGGCTTTGCCAATGCTTGTTTTCTATATGTTTTAGAATATGGATTCCACCGATAAGATAAGATTTGTCTGTCATATTGTTGAATGTGATTGTGAATGTTAATCTTGCTTTTCTTTTCGGGAGCAGACAGGCCTCCTTTAGCCGCCTTCTTCTGCATCGTGGCTTCCTCCGCAGAGTCCACATCTGGAGGGATTAGCCAAAGAACCCACCAAGGATCGGAAACAACTAACTCCAGTGCGTTCAGCTTTGAGAGGAAAAGGATTTGTATCCTTTGGTCGGGTGTCCTCTTCAAGAGGTTCCATTCAGCCCTTTTGTGGCCGGGGATGAGGCTGGTGTGGTCCCTTTGGTGAAAGATCCTGGCAGCAGCCAGCTATGCCCCCGGCACCTCCAGCAGCCAGCTATGCCTCTGGCACCTCCAGCAGCCAGCTACGCCTCCAGCCCCTCCAGCAGCCAGCTATGCCCCCAGCACCTCCAGCAGCCAGCCATACATCCGGCACCTCCAGCAGCCAGCTATGCCCCCAGCCCCTCCAGCAGCCAGCTATGCCCCCGGCAACTCCAGCAGCCAGCAGCCAGCTATGCCTCTGGCATCTCCAGCAGCCAGCTATGCCTCTGGCATCTCCAGCAGCCAGCTATGCCTCTGGCACCTCCAGCAGCCAGCCATGCCTCCGGGACCTCCAGCAGCCAGCTATGCCCCCGGCCCCTCCAGCAGCCAGTTATGCTTCCGGCCCCTCCAGCAGCCAGCTATACCCCCGGCCCCTCCAGCAGCCAGCTATGCCCCCAGCACCTCCAGCAGCCAGCTATGCCCCCGGCACTTCCAGCAGCCAGCTATGCCTCTGGCCCCTCCAGCAGACAGCTATGCCCCCGGCACCTCCAGCAGCCAGCTATGCCTCCGGCCCCCCCAGCAGCCAGCTATGCCCGCAGCACCTCCAGCAGCCAGCTATGCCTCCAGCACCTCCAGCAGCCAGCTATGCCCCCAGCACCTCCTGCAGCCAGCTATGCCTCCAGCACCTCCAGCAGCCAGCTGTGCCCCCAGCACCTCCAGCAGCCAGCTATGCCTCCAGCCCCTCCAGCATCCAGCTATGCCCCCAGCACCTCCAGCAGCCACCTATGCCTCTGGCACCTCCAGCAGCCAGCTATGCCCCCGGCACAACCAGCAGCCAGCTATGCCTCCGGCACCTCCAGCAGCCAGCTATGCCCCCAGCATCTCCAGCAGCCAGATATGCCTCTGGCACCTCCAGCAGCCAGATATGCCTCTGGCACCTCCAGCAGCCAACTATGCCCCCAGCAGCCAACTATGCCCCCAGCACCTCCTGCAGCCAGCTATGCCTCCTGCACCTCCAGCAGCCACCTGTGCCCCCAGCACCTCCAGCAGCCCGCTATGCCTCCGGCACCTCCAGCAGCCAGCTATGCCTCCGGCACCTCCAGCAGCCAGCTGTGCCCCCAGCACCTCCAGCAGCCAGCTATGCCTCTGGCCCCTCCAGCAGCCAGCTATGCCCCCAGCACCTCCAGCAGCCAGCTATGCCTCCGGCACCTCCAGCAGCCAGCTGTGCCCCCATCACCTCCAGCAGCCAGCTATGCCTCCGGCCCCTCCAGCAGCCAGCTATGGCCCCAGCACCTCCAGCAGCCAGCTGTGCCTCCAGCACCTCCAGCAGCCAGCTATGCCTCCGGCCCCTCCAGCAGCCAGCTATGCACCCAGCACCTCCAGCAGCCAGCTATGCCTCCGGCACCTCCAGCAGCCAGCTGTGCCCCCGGCACCTCCAGCAGCCAGCTGTGCCCCCGGCACCTCCAGCAGCCAGCTATGCCTCCGGCACCTCCAGCAGCCAGCTATGCCTCCAGCACCTCCAGC
Source organism: Calotriton arnoldi (assembly GCA_963921515.1). Taxonomy (NCBI): domain Eukaryota; kingdom Metazoa; phylum Chordata; class Amphibia; order Caudata; family Salamandridae; genus Calotriton; species Calotriton arnoldi. The sequence continues at coordinate 34,792 of CAWUFW010025367.1, forward strand.
AGCCAACTACACCTCCAGCAGCCAGCTATGCCCCCGGCACCTCTAGCAGCCTCCGGATCCTGACTATTCCGGCAGAGTCGGGGGAGGATCCAGAGCTTTATCAGATTCTGGGAATCAAATATTTCAGACTAATGGGTTCTTCAGGTTGTAAATGACGGAAACAAAATAGACCCAAACCTGAAGTCAGGGTAAACTAGAGACACCACTGAGATAACCTGTGCTCACCCTCTGGTAGCGTGGTGCAGAGCAGTCAGGCTTATCAAGAGAAGCAATGTGTAAAATATTTGTGCAACACACACACATGCACACACACACACACACACGCATGCCCACACACATGCACACACACACACCACACACACCACGCACTCACGCACAGACACGTGCATACACACACACACGCACACACACACATGCGCATGCACGCACACACACACACACACTCACACCTCTTAGCCTTCCCTATAGCATATTGGCAGCCTCGTATCATTCCAATTCTTATATCCCTCCATCTTTCATGTGACTCACCTCTTCCTCATTGTGACCTCGAACAGTCTTGTCACTGTGCTGCAACCTGCTACAGATTCGAGAGAAGCGCACGTGGAGCTTCACTGCTATTTCTGTTGCTTGAGGGGAGGTTTGGAAAGTGCATAATTGGAACTGGCATCTGCTCCTGAACCGGATTGAAACTGGTCTGCGGCCAGGTTGAAATATTGAGCCAAAATCTGCAAATGGGGAGCTGGGAAGCAGGTCCCACACCCATCATCTCCTCATTCCGATTTACCGGCTCGGTTCATATGAACCTCTCCTCTGCATTTCTGTGGTGACACCACTCGCAACATCCATCCTTCGTGCCTCCTTGCAATCTTTTACTTTTCTGTTCCTGCTTTCCAGTTCCTGCTTTTTTTCTGGAATCTTCTCCCCGCCAAACTCTATCTGTCACTCGAGCTGTCCTCCTCATCTTCAAAATCTTGCATTAGAGAAGGACTTTTCCTGATCTGTAATAACCATCCTTTCAAATAAAATGTTTGCAGTTAGCTATTTACTACTGTATTTTGCTTGGTTATGTCCAGCTCCTAGATATATACATTGCACTCACAAACCACAATATATACAATCATATGCTCACAATATTTATTTATTTATTTATTTTTGTGTTTTATAGAGCGCGAACTTGACCCGTTAGGGTATCAGAGCGCTTTACAGGATTAACAAGTTGTATACAAAAGACTTAGGAGGGGGGTGTAAACATTTGGGATAAAAACAGGTACATAATTTTACAAGAGCAAAGGTCCAAGGGCCTAAGGGTGGGATGCCCGGAGGTGCCGGGTGGATGGCCTCTGGTTATTCCAAGGTGTGGCAGTACTAGAGTATAAAACAAAGTAGCTGAGGTGAGTGCAATGCAAGAATTAGGAGAGGAATTTGCCTTTTAAGAAGGTTTTGGCCTCCTTTTTAAAGCGTGCCAGAGACGGAATTCTTCTAATGGCGGGCGGGAGTGAGTTCCATATTCTTGGGGAGGCCCCAGAGAAAGCCCGATTGTAAGTTTTTTTCTTTCGGAAGCGCAGAGGCTGGATCAAGAGGTCTCTGGCGGACCTGGAGTTTCTAGCTCTTCCGGATACCACAAGCTTCTGGGCGAGAAATGCAGGGGACTTAGTGTATAAGGCCTTGTGGGTGACACATGCCAGTTTAAGTTGGATTCTGGCCTCAAGAGGAAGCCAGTTCAGAGCTTTCAGGTGTGGTGAGATGTGGTCGAATTGTTTTTAACCTGTTAGGAGTCTGGCGGCAGCATTGAGGCATGCTTGTAAGGGGGCCAGGGAGATCTTGGGTAGACCCGAGAGGGTAGAGCATCCATATCCGAGTCTGGAGATGACTAGTGCCTGGACTGCCATTTTTAGGTCGGGAGTGTCGAGGAAAGATTTCAGTTTTCTTAGATAACTCAGGTGAAATCTGGCGGTTTTGGCCATCGAGTTGATGTGGTCACGCATATTCAAGCTGCAGTCTAGGGTTATTCCAAGGGATTTGGCAGAGTCCACTATTGTCGGTGGGCAGTTTAAGGCTGTGATCACCTTAGTCCATTCCTGAATGTCAGGGTTGGTTTTGGGTGGGGAGATTAGAAGAAATTCTGGTTTTTTTGCGTTTAGTTTGAGCTGGTTGGAGGTGAGCCATTGGGACAGTCAGCTTCAAGGCCTCATTCAGGGAAAGAATCTCCTCCGGAGAAGAGATTTTGATGTAGATCTGGGTGTCGTCGGCATACATGTGGTAGGAGATCTTGGCGGTGCGTAGTACTTCTGCTAGCGGTTCGAGGTAAAGATTGAAGAGGGTAGGGGACAGGGTTGATCCTTGGGGTACTCCGACCGTAATCAGAGAGGGAGCGGACATGTTACCATTGATAAGGAATCTCTGAGAGCGGTTCTGGAGGAACGACCTAAACCATTTTAGAACGGGGCCATCCAGTCCCATCCTGAGATTGAGGTGTTCGAGGAGTTTTTCGTGGTTGACCTTATCGAAAGCCGAGGATAGATCTAACAGGATTAGGAGACAGGTTTTGCCTTGGTCAAGGGCTTGGAGGGCCTCATCCACGATGTGGAGAATGGTGGTTTCAGTGCTGTGCCCAGACCTGAACCCGGATTGGAAATCGTCTAGCAGGTTGAAGTTGGTGATGTGTTGGCTCAACTGCTGTTGCACACATTTCTCCAGAACTTTAGCTAGGAGTGGGATATTGGATATAGGTCTAAAGTTGTAAGGGGAAGCAGGATTCAGCGTAGGTTTTTTAAGATGGGGATGACTTGACTGGCTTTTAGAGAGTCAGGTATCGACCCCTGAAGAAGGGAGGCATTGATTATTGCAGTCCAACTGCGAATGATAGATTGGGAGGCGGCGGCTAAACAGTTTGAGGGGAGTGGGTCATTAAAGTGGTTGTTTGGGTTTAAGGAGGATATAATTTTCGAGACGGAATGGTTGTCATAAACTTTGAAACTGGACCAGTGCACTTGGTTTTTGGGTGATATCTGGGGAGCAGCGCGGAGAGATGAGGCAGTTCCGGAGGGGGTTGGGAGTAGGAAGCGCATCTAAGTTCGTTTCGTAGGGCAGTAATAATTATTGTACTAATCGGAGACCAGTTTTCTACATTGTTTATTCAAAATATAGAACAAGACCTTCTTCATATTAACCCTTTGTGTAGGACGATGCCATTGAGTCAAAAGTGAGGTGAAGTTACTTCCTGTGGTGTATTGTGGGTCATAGATCACGTGATTTCACCATCATCATTGAAGCCTGGCTTTCAACCTTCTCTGTTTATCTCAGAGGTCTGGTCATGATAATGAAATGAAACTGCCTCCTGAACATTCAAGAAGAACTGAAGACATCTTTTCAACTGGAGGTAAAGGCTAGATCTGTGCTCTACTCACAGTACTTACCCCCACCATCTCCTACATCATTGGCAGCTGATTGCTCCACTACCAACCTTGTGAGCATTTCAGCATCAGAGTCAGTGGTTTGGTTCAACATCCTTCCTGGAGAACAAGACCCACCAAATCAAGCTCGATGCTGATCTCTATATCTTCCTCCTTGTTGGACTTGGCCCTTTTTGCAGGGTCATCCCTAAACTTTTTCTCTTTCTCCTAGCCTTTTTTCTGACATGGTGTTGGTGGTTTTAGGCCTCTGGGCACTTTAACACTGCTGGAAATTAGAATGGGGGTTTTTGTGTTTAGTCAGGAAAATGGCGCTCAGGCTCTGACTCCACGGCTCCAGTGTGTTCTTGCAGCTCTCCGAGACGGACCCCAGACAGGCGTCTGCTTTATCCCTGCCTCATTCATTTCCTGATATTACTCCAGTTTCCCGCACCCGGGCCCACCGAACCTCGCCTGTCTTATTACTCAACCAGACTCTGGACAGCCGTCTCTTGAATACCCTTGACTCCAGTCTTTCTCGATTGCCGTGGCATACCCGCCCTAGTGCTTTCACGTACTTCAGTTTAGGGAGCTCCTCATCCGCTCCCTTCTTGTTGCACCATGATGCCAGCATAGCGCCTCTTTTGCGCCCACTATTGACACTCTCATTTCGTTTAACCACACCGGGTTACGTTATTCTTATCCGGTTTTCGGCCCTGATGAATCACGGGACCTTTCCCAGTGACGAAACACGTGTCGGCTGGTTTACTAAATTCAACACAGTTGTTGTTGAAATAAAAAACACCTACTTGGATAAACACTGATGTTGATCTTTGCATTTGAATAACGTACCAATACTGCGTATTATATTACGAACACCCTCACCGCGTGTGCCCAGGACTACGCCTACTTTAACACTGCTGTCCAGTGTAAAGTGCGTGCGCTCTCTGTGGTAAATATGGTAAGATTGGTCTACACCTGTTTGGCCTCTTTAATTTACCTGTCAGTCCCTTGTAAAGTGGTATCTCATATACCCAGGGCTGGTGAATTAAATGCTACTGGTGGGCTTGCAGCGCTGATTGCGCCACCCACCGAAGTAGCCTTTCAAACCTATTCCAGGCCTCTGCCATTGCAGGGCCTGTGCGCGCAGTGCTACTGCCGCTGTGACGTGGCACCTAAAGTGTGTGCCATGTCTGTGACCCCCTTTTACTACATGTCAGTCGCCCCTAAGGTAGGCCCTAGCTAGCCCTATGGGCAGGGTGCATTGTAGGTAAAAGATAGGACATGTACCTTAAGTGTGGGACATGTCCTGGTAGTGACAAACAGCCATTTTGGTTTCTCACTACTGTGGGGCTGCCCTCCCATAGGAATGCATTGGGGATTCCCTGATAAGTGTTTAAGGGGTAATTCCTGATATGAGAGGAGCAGCATGGTCAAGTTTGGTATATTTGGAATAGTGATAATAAATTCTTCGCAATAGTGTGCGCAGATTTATTATAACTATTTTAGAAATGCCACTTTTAGAAGTTGTGAGGTTGGGGCATAATGTGTTTTACGCCTAATGCGATGCTTATTGCATAATGTGATTTATGTTGCAGGATATAATGCTGAGTACAGTATTTTGCCAGTAATTACTGGTTGTGTTCTACATTTACTATGTGTGCTTTGTGATGGTTCTGACAGTGGCCCAATTGGCCATGTCATGTGTATATAATCCCCTGTAAATATTGCCTAGTGCCAGTTGGCACAGTGTAAATGATGCATGCGCAGTTTTCACGAAGAAGTCGCGATGGAGGAAGAGGGCAGCCCGGGGACGCCGCAGATAATGTAAGGAGTTTTCTTAGTCTTTAAATCGTTTTTTTTTAAACTTACACAAAATTGTTAATAGTGCGGGTGGGAAGCGGGTGGGAGGCCAACTCGGCTCCGCCGCGAGTGTGCGGAGGTTTGCCTACTCCGCCTACTTCGCGCAGCGCGGAGCAGGCAAAACTCTGCACACTCTGTGGGCAGAGCGGAGTTCTCCGCCCACGGTTAGTCTTGTGGTAATTGACAATAGCAAATCACTGGATACCTTAGTTAAGTGATCACAGAAAAAGCTATCCAGTAAAGTCACTTTGCGAGCACTTCTTTATTTTCATTCACGCAAACATCAGATGTCCGTGATCCAGTTCCTGCCAGAGTATCAGGGAATACTCCTGCCTCTTAACTATGCTTCAAGGGGTAAACTTCGTGCCAGAGGTAATGATGCCCCATACTTTGGACCTCCTCACCCCTGATCTCTGTGATTCTCAGCTACGACCTGACTAAGATCTCATGTCCTGGAGTTGCACTGGTTATGGCCGGGATGTGGAACACACTTTCCTTAGCCCATTGCCAGTTTCTGTTCCCGCGGGGCTTGGACCCCCCTTATCACAAGCTTACAGTGGGAGTTTGAGATCCCGCAAACGCTAAGCGCCTTCTTGGGAGATGCAATATTTAAGATACTCTAGAGTCATGGCCAGTTGCTTCCCTTTGCCTCCTTCTGTGAGAGAAACACTTGCTTACCTGGATTTATCTTCCCGGATTCCTCCCCAGCTGCCATGACAAGGTGTTTGTGATGGTCACTCTTTCTTGTTCATAGACTATTCTGGTCATTGCTGCCTCCCGGATTTCCTGGGTTTGCCATAAAAACCTAAAAAGTAAGGAAAAGAAGACACAGATTAGTGCTTCATGGCTAACACACGTCTAGGAAGCAGTGCCCTTGCTAATATTTTTATTTTTTTGTTTGTACAACTTAAGACTGAAGTAATAACGAGTTATAAGGCAAAACAGAAGATCTTTGTAGAAAAGGCGGTGACAAAAAAGGAACTGCTGAACATCAAGCTCAGTGAGTAAAGACAAGTTTGGAACGAGCCCCCTAAGGTATGAACCGACTGTGAAGCCGAAGTATTTGTAAATGTGTTGGTGCATCAACTGCTTTAACTGCGAATGAATACCTTTTGTTTCACATAGGCATCGCCACAAGTTGTAGACGCCATACCAAAAACCAGTGTAGTAACAGCAAGGACCCTACTCAGTCTTCGGTTGCTCTCTCATCCCTTGTTCTTGCACTACTTCCTGTGACATCTTCCACGCAGAACATTGTATCTCAGAAGTGGCCAAGAGGTTGCCTAGCTGCCTCTGCAGCATTTCACTTTACAAGTCTGTGATCTTGACAAACACAACCTTATGGAATCAAATCAAACAACCTTTGCAGTACCAGAACCTGCCAGATAAGTGATGTGCCACAGTGGAGCATCGGCTTATAACAACTAGGATTTCTATTTAAGAAGAAGGTTCTACCTTAAGATGCAAAACAGCATCCAGTAAAATATGGGAACACATGGGCCAGGCACTGATGGAAAAGCCCCACAGCCTGCTGGGTAGTCAGCCATTTGGAATCCTCCCTCACATGAACACTTCATTTTGTGGTTGTTCAGAGCGCAGAGAAGAGACAAGAATGGACAGCATCAGGGAAGGTAGAGACACTATGACCCTGCATTACAGGAGCAGCTGGCACTGAGCAGACAGAAGCAATAGATGCTGACACCATCCACACTGTGGACGCAGCCAGCGTTGAGGGGTTTTGCGATGTTCTGGGAACTGGGGAGGAGGCCAGTGGGCCAGAGAGAGGAAAAAGCAAGAGGAAGGGGGAGAAAAAACCATTATCCCTCCAACCGCCGCCATAATCTGGAAAAGAGGAATAATAGAGGAGCCAGGACATCCAGCGGGCAATGCTCACACGCGGAAAAGAACACCCAGATCCAGAAATTGGGGATTGTTTGAATAGTGGGGATGGAATCTAGCCTACATTAACCAATGGGAATTCTTGCATCCATTTGCAAGACAAGGACCATGAGGAGAAAGACGAGTGTAAAGGGCGCTCGAGGGCTGAAGGGTTAGTGGGGATGGGATCTAGCCTACATTAACCAATGGGAATTCTTGCATCCATTTGGAAGACAAGGACCATGAGGAGAAAGACGAGTGTAAAGCGCGCTCGAGGGCTGATGGGTTAGTGGGGATGGAATCTAGCCTACATTAACCAATGGGAATTCTTGCATCCATTTGGAAAGACGAGTGTAAAAGGCGCTAGAGGGCTGATGGGTTAGTGGGGATGGAATCTAGCCTACATTAACCAATGGGAATTCTTGCATCCATTTGGAAGACAAGGACCATGAGGAGAAAGACGAGTGTAAAGGGCGCTAGAGGGCTGATGGGTTAGTGGGGCTGGACTCTAGCCTACATTAACCAATGGGAATTCTTGCATCCATTTGCAAGACAAGGACCATGAGGAGAAAGACGAGTGAAAGGGCGCTCGAGGGCTGAAGGGTTAGTGGGGATGGGATCTAGCCTACATTAACCAATGGGAATTCTTGCATCCATTTGGAAGACAAGGACCATGAGGAGAAAGACGAGTGTAAAGCGCGCTCGAGGGCTGATGGGTTAGTGGGGATGGAATCTAGCCTACATTAACCAATGGGAATTCTTGCATCCATTTGGAAAGACGAGTGTAAAAGGCGCTAGAGGGCTGATGGGTTAGTGGGGATGGAATCTAGCCTACATTAACCAATGGGAATTCTTGCATCCATTTGGAAGACAAGGACCATGAGGAGAAAGACGAGTGTAAAGGGCGCTAGAGGGCTGATGGGTTAGTGGGGCTGGACTCTAGCCTACATTAACCAATGGGAATTCTTGCATCCATTTGCAAGACAAGGACCATGAGGAGAAAGACGAGTGTAAAGCGCGCTAGAGGGGTGATGGGTTAGTGGGGATGGAATCTAGCCTACATTAACCAATGGGGATTCTTGCATCCATTTGGAAGACAAGGACCATGAGGAGAAAGACGAGTGTAAAGGGCGCTCGAGGGCTGATGGGTTAGTGGAGCAAAACACGGTATCGGGAGGTTGATGGTCACTTCTTTGCTTCCATGGGTCCTGGGTGACTGCTGAGGTAAGGGAGGCAGTCTGTGCCCAGGGGGATAAACAGAACACCGTGATGAGAGATTGGCGGCTCCTTTCACTGTTCTCCAGGATGATGTGGGCCCACAAGAAGATACTGCCTACTCGGAATAAACCAATATAAAGGCTGTTAAAAAAAAAATATATATATACATATATATATTATCACTTGTGGATCCATTCAGCAAGAAGCAATATTTTTTGTTTTCTTTATTTTTGCTGAATACAATGAAGACCGCACTCTCAAGGCAAAGTTATGGACTCCAGAAGCTGTACGACAGTGATGCGCCCTCACAATCAATTGCCCGCAAATAGAGAACGAACCGAATTTGAAAGGTTTATGGCCATAGGACCAGGTTCAAAAGTCATGAGGTCAAATACTTATGTTTTTTCATAACTGTTTGAAGTACTCCCATGTGGGCACACGAGGCTCCCGTCACTGAGGGGCTCTTCGGAAACTCTACCTATCGACAAATCAAGAACTGGCACTACCCAATCTAGAACAGTATTATCTGGCTGCGCAACTGCAATGGGTGGCCAGATGCCTCTCAGGGCATCAACTACCTGACACAGCAGCCCTCTCCCCGCCCTGGTCCCTTCGTGCCCTCCTAACTCTGTTTCACCCATGCAACAAGGAGAAGGCACCAACCCTGCTGCTGCTCCACACAGCATACCATTGCTACCGCAGGTGCCTATACATAACACGAGGCGCGAAACTGTACCCAAGAACCTCCAATACTCTTAACGATACAATACCTGCATGTCATAGGGCAAGGCCGACACCTCACTAAATGGTTTGCCGCATCCCTCAGGCACCAAACAGCGGCAGTACTATCATCCTTGCGGCAGAGCTGGGAGGGGGATCTTTGCCGACCCTTCACAGATGCTGAGTGGACCACTGTATTAGAAGGTCCTATTAGTGTACCGTGGAACATGCGCTGTCGATTAATACAATACTACATAACACAAAAAGCATATCTCACCCCGGCTAAAATGAATAAATATTTCAACCGCGCAGACACAGGGTGCCCAGGATGCTATACCATAGACGCGGACCTGCTACACATGCTGTGGAGCTGTCCATGACTTGGAGAATACTGGAGAGCGGTAACCGATGACAATGATGACATATTGGCACCCATCACAACTACACAAAGTGAATTAGAAGAGATGCGTTAACACCCACAGTGCAGAGTAGAGGTAATGCCAGTAAAACCACAATCAGATAGGACCAGATGTAGACCTGGCACCATGTACTTACAGATCGAGACAAGGAGGCGCATAGGGCACCTATCGAAATGGGGAACGGGAAGGGTTGTTAAATCGAACACTATTGTCCTAGTTTTGTTTAAGTTGTCCCGCACATTATTGCCCGCCTCCCAGGTTGCCAGACTGACCCACAACTCACACACTAGTATAGTACCGATGAAACACCCCCAATGGCGGACTCCCAACTGGCAGTACGGATGGGGGCTAAATGTGCTACGCACAGAGATACAATGACAGAGTGTTTAATGTGTACAATATTATTACTATGCATAAAAAACTCCATGCAAAAGTTGAACCTATATGTAACAAAAGAGTGGATGCAACCTAAACAAATGAAGAACTGTGATGTGAATGTCTGCTTTGTTAATTAAAAACTAATAAAAACAGATTTAAAAAAAAATGTGGGCACACGAGAAGCATTAGGAATTCTCACTGGGGAGGCAAAGTGAAAATAAGGAATACAGTGTACCGTGTGTGCCTACAGCTAAGAGCACTAGAAGCCCAATGATCAAGGAAGTATACTTACATCATTTGTACAATTGGCCTTACGACCCTAGCAAGCTTCACCGTATGTATGCTGCTCTGAGTTAAAATGTTGGAGGAGGTGCTGGCTTCAGGGTCACGTGTTGCACATCAGGTGGTGCTGCCCCAAACTGTACCAATTCTGGGAAGACGTTCTCAGTGCCATTAAGAATGTCCTGGTTTCATATTCCCTCCACTCCAGAGCTGGTGGAGTTGGCTTTAAGATCACATCTTGGGAGATACCTTGAGGAAGGACAGGAAGTAACATTAAGGGGCATAAACCTAACACAGATGTGACAAGTTATAAGTAAGGAAAACAATTCTAATACAATAATTTTCTGTGTGGCAGTGTTCTCTTCATACAGGCAGGGTTTTAGGAATAATTAATTGTAGAGTTATACATACGATCCATTTGAGAAGTTGACAATCCAATCAGAATCCAGACCAGAATTGAGATTAGCGTCATAGATGTCTCCTGATTATGTTCTTGCAAGCAGTGCACTTTCTTGCATAAGCAGAAAACTCCATCAATAAATAGCTGGATTATCTTGAATGCTTTTACGCTTATTCTCCGATTCCATGTACTCACCACTGCACTCTTGGGGGCATATTAGCAAGAACGGCGTTAAAATCATCGCCGCTTTAGTGACAGGAAACTGCAGCTAAAGCGGCGATAATGGGCTTGATAATATGCCCTTGAGAATTCCAATAGAAGCCCATGTTTACACCAGAACATGGGCTTCTATTGGAATTCTCAAGGGCATATTATCAAGCCTCATTATCGCCGCTTTAGCGGCAGTTTCCTGCCGCTAAAGCGGCGATAATTTTAACGCCGTTCTTGCTAATATGCCCCTTGGTTCTCTGATAACTAGTTAGTAAACTCTCATCTCTCACTAGTGTTCAGTTCATTCTTCCACTTAAGCACCGCTAATTCAATGATGCCTCACGCCGCACCGGGAGCTCCCGCGACCGGCGTCAGCCAGCCGCCATGTTTCCTCCGTCGTCAATATTACCCGTGTAAGATGTGTGGCGCAGTGTAGAGGCAAA
>CAWUFW010025368.1:0-17500 GCA_963921515.1 Calotriton arnoldi
TGCTAGGGTGGTGTTTCAGGGTTTAGGGCAGTGCAGTGGTGTTCGGGCAGTGTAGGGGGTCATGCAGGGGCTGGTGTTTCAGGGTTTATGGCAGTGCAGTGGTGTTCGGGCAGTGTAGGGGTCGTGCTGGGGGTAGTGTTTTAGGATTTAGGGTAGTGCAGTGGTGCTTGTGTAGTGTAGGGGGTCGTGCTGGGGGTAGTGTTTTAGGGTTTAGGGTAGTGCAGTGGTGTTTGTGTAGTGTAGGGGGTCATGTTTTAGGGTAGTGCAGTGGTGTTTGGGTAGTGTAGGGGTTGTGCTGAGGGTAGTGTTTTAGGATTTAGGTTAGTGCAGTGGTGTTTGTGTAGTGTAGGGGGTCGTGCTGGGGGTAGTGTTTTAGGGTTTAGGGTAGTGCAGTGGTGCTTGTGTAGTGTAGGGGGTCGTGCTGGGAGTAGTGTTTTAGGGTTTAGGGTAGTGCAGTGGTGTTTGTGTAGTATAGGGGGTCATGTTTTAGGGTAGTGCAGTGGTGTTTGGGTAGTGTAGGGGTCGTGCTGGGGGTAGTGTTTTAGGATTTAGGTTAGTGCAGTGGTGTTTGGGTAGTGTAGGGGGTCGTGCTGGGGGTAGTGTTTTAGGGTTTAGGATAGTGCAGTGGTGTTTGGGTAGTGTAGGGGGTCGTGCTGGAAGTAGTGTTTTAGGGTTTAGGATAGTGCAGTGGTGCTTGTGTAGTGTAGGGGGTCATGCTGGGGGTAGTGTTTTAGGGTTTAAGGTAGTGCAGTGGTGTTTTTGTAGTGTAGGGGGTCATGTTTTAAGATGCAATGCTCCAATACCTGACCAGTCTGCACTACATAAAACTGCAAAAAAACTAAAAATAAAAAGTGTTTTGCACACTTTTGTCATTGGGCTATATGTGGGCTACATCTGGGTAATATTTGTGCTACATTTGGGCTCTTTTTCACTGGTGGCCATCTTGGAAGACTTCTTTGTTATGAAGTTTCCTAATTTCTTCATTTACTGCAGTCTCCTCAGTAGGAAATGCTTTCAGTTTTTTACTTTGATTCCATCAAGAAGGCATTCAGATGTGTATCAGATCTGCCATAAATTCAGAATGTTAGCACTCTAGTTGCTCATTAGATCACTGGAGTAAAGCTACTGCTCACCAGGGAGTTAACTGGTAGTCTGCTGCTGGTATTGAAAGTGATTGTTTCAGTCTGCATGTCAGAATTTTCTAATGAAATAGAAGAGGATTTGAGATCTCACTTAAAACATGCCCTAATTTTTCTTTCTGCAGCACTAACCATAATTTCTATTTCAAAAAGAACCCTCATTTTGTTCCTTTTTAAATTAAATGTTTTAAGTGTTACCGGTTTATTCCAATCAAGATGGCTTCAGGTGTGCCATACTTTTGTCATAAGTAAGGCTGTTAGCGCTCTAGTTGTTCTTTAGAACACTCTGGGAAGCTGCAGTAGAACACAAAGGCATCAACTGGCAGGCTGCTCCTGTTGAAATATAACAGGAAGATATTTGAGATCACACTTGAAATATGTCCTAATTTTTCTTTCTACAGCACTAACCATAATTTCTATGACAAAATGAACCCCATCATTTTGTTCCTTTTTAAATTAAATGTTTTAAGTGTTACCAGTTTATTCCAATCAAGATGGCTTCAGGTGTGCCATACTTTTGTCATAAGTAAGGCTGTTAGCACTCTAGTTGTTCTTTAGAACACTCTGGGAAGCTGCAGTAGAACACAAAGGCATCAACTGGCAGGCTGCTCCTGTTGAAATATAACAGGAAGATATTTGAGATCACACTTGAAACATGTCCTAATTTTTCTTTCTACAGCACTAACCATAATTTCTATGACAAAATGAACCCCATCATTTTGTTCCTTTTTAAATTAAATTGTTTAAGTGTTACCAGTTTAGTCCAATCAAGATGGCTTCAGGTGTGCCATACTTTTGTCATAAGTAAGGCTGTTAGCACTCTAGTTGTTCTTTAGAACACTCTGGGAAGCTGCAGTAGAACACAAAGGAATCAACTGACAGTCTCTGCCCTTGTTGGATGTACATGTTTTACTGAGAATGTCAGACTTCGTTCTCACATGAGTGAGAAAGATAATGTGAATTTACAGAAAATATGCTCTCATTTTAGCTTCTGGAGCACCTTCCAAACCTCCATGGGACAAGCATGAGAAAATAGTGTTCTCTCAAACATGATTCATGATATCCCAGCAGAAGGTTTTTCACATGGTAAAATCACCTTAGAATACACCACAATTCCTAAAATTAGTATGGTACCATCAACAAATAAATTCTAATGTAATCCACCCTTTATAGTTCTCCTTTTGGTGACCCTCAAAATCTTCTATTCACTACAATGCATTTCAATGAGGTACTATCATTTATATTGGTCCCAAGATGGCTGCCAGCAATTCCAGGATGAAGTGCTGACAGCCAATCAGATCTCACGATGACATGTGTGGTTAGGCTCCGCCCAGATATATATGTGACTTTACTTTTGATTTTCTCAGGAACTACTGAACGGATTTACACCATTTAAGCAAAAGGCACGACACTGAACCAAGGGCTACCTCTTTGCCAAATTTGGTGTAATTCCGTTCAGCAGTTCGGGCTGTAGCTGCGACTAAAGGTTCCTATGGAAAAATGAATGGGGAAAACGCGTTTTGGGACCCCCTTTTTCTCGGCCCCCGCTTGACGTATCACCCCGAGACTTTCAGGATAGGAGAGGACCGGAGCGCCCCAACAAGTTGGAAACTTTCGCGAAGATTCGTCAACCGGCGCCAACGTTATTTCAAATAGAATGTCGCGGATTTCCTATGGATAATAGGTTTTAACTATAACTATCTACTGGCGACCGCCAGTAGATAATATATGTGTGTATATATATATATATATGTGTGTATATATATATATATATATATGTGTGTATATATATATATATATATATGTGTGTATATATATATATATATATATGTGTGTATATATATATATATATATATGTGTGTATATATATATATATATATGTGTGTATATATATATATATATATTCACTGAAAAAAACCATAGGTTTTAGGGACAGTTATAGTTAGTTGGACATTGCACTCGTACAAAACCCGTGAAATTCCCCTGTTATAGTTAGTTCAGCTAACTATAACTCGCGCCTCCGCAATGCACTGCTGATGACGTCACATATTACATCACTCATGACATGGTCAGTGACATCACTGATGACATCACTGATGACATCTCAAATGACATCACTGATGACATCACTGATGACATCATCCAGTGACTGTGTGTTTCTGTAAAGTTTAAATATGTTTAATATATATAGGGAAAGGCGTATTGAAGAATGAGTGGGTGTATAAGTGTCTGAATGGATGATTTAGTACGTGAGTGACTGACTGTACAAGTGAGTGATTAAACGTATCTTACTGAATGCATGGGTTAGTGACTGAACTGTGTGAATGTCTGTATCCGTCTGTTTGTTGGTGTGTAAGTGGATGCATGGATTTGCGAATAGCTACATGAGTGTCTATATGGGTTATTGATTGGTTCTCTGAGTATCTGTATGGCTGCCTGAGTGTTTGTGTGGGTGGGGTGTGTGTGACTCTATACATAGATGTGTGAGTGGGTGATTCACTGGGTGCATGATTTCAAGAGTGCATCTGTGATGGACTGCTTGGGTGGGTGAGTGTGTGTATGGGTGTGTTAGTGAGTGAATGTATATCTCAGTGGTACATGTGCGAGTAACTACATATGTAAAAGGCAGTATATATGTGTGTTAGAGTATTTAAATGGCTATAAGTGAGAGTGTGTTATTGTGAGAGTGGCTGTATGGATGCGTGTGTGCTTGTATCAGTTATTGTATAAGAGCGTAAGAATGTGCTAGTATTTGTATGAGTAAGTGAGCTGGTGTGTGTATAACTGTATAGGTGAGTAAATGGGTGTGTGATTAATTTTTTGCATGACTGACTAGGTGTGTGAGTACCTCTATGGATGAGTGGCGGTGTGTGAGTATTTATATAGGTGTATGAGTGCATATGATAGTCCTGTACTGAGTGACTGTAAGTATGAGTGACTGTACAGGTGAGTGAGTGGATGTCTGTGTAGACCTAAGAATCAGTGAGTGGGTATGTAGTTTTTGGTGTTGGAGTGTCTATGGTTTTGAGAATGGCAGTCTGTAATTTAGAGTGGGTGTATCAAAAGTTATATTAGGGTGTGAGAAGATGCATGAAATTATCACATGGATGATGTCATCAGTGATGTCATTTGAGATGTCATCAGTGATGTCATCAGTGATGTCACTGACCATGTCATGAGTGATGTAATATGTGACGTCATCAGCAGTGCATTGCGGGGCGCGAGTTATAGTTAGCTGAACTAACTATAACAGGGGAATTTCACGGGTTTTGTACGAGTGCAATGTCCAACTAACTATAACTGTCCCTAAAACCTATGGTTTTTTTCAGTGAATTTCAAAGGTTTTTTAAATGCTAATTTCTAACTATAACTTGTCTGAAACCTATGGTTTTTTCAGTGAATTTCAAAGGTTTTTTAAATGCTAATTTCTAACTATAACGTGCCTGAAACCTATGGTTTTTTCAGTGAATTTCAAAGGTTTTTTAAATGCTAATTTCTAACTATAACGTGCCTGAAACCTATGGTTTTTTCAGTGAATTTCAAAGGTTTTTTAAATGCTAATTTCTAACTATAACGTGCCTGAAACCTATGATTTTTAAGTGAATTTCAAAGGTTTTTTAAATGCTAGTTTCTAACTATGCCAACAGAGGTAGGACGTGAAGAAAGAAGAAAAACGCACAGAAAGAAGCAAAAGATGTGCAGAAAGAACCAACAGAGGAGCAGAAAGAGGCCTTGTTGCAAAATCATCCTGTGCCCACAACTTTTTCAGACGGGTACTGGTGGTAACTGACTCTGACTAACCAGAGCCAGTGCGCGTTTGCACAGTGGTGAAGGGAGGGGTCTGAGGTGACATGTGTGCAAACGCGCTCCGTGGCGCGTTTTAAGTTGCGGGATTAAGTCCCCTTGAATCCTGAGGGTCCCTGGGGCCCAACTATCCCCCAGGTACCTACAGTTAGGACCACAGAGCTGAGTTGCAGAGAGGCGTTCCGAGGCCACGCACCTTTTTCAACTCTCTGCAACGCAACTCTGTTGTGCTTACTGAAGGTACCTGGTGGGCTAGTTGGCCCCAGGATTCAAAGGGAATTAACTCCCCAACTTAAAACGCACCACAGGGCGTGTTTGCGCACATGTCACCTGAGGCCCCGCCCCTCCTTTCACCACTGTGCAAACGCGCCCCGTGGCACGTTTTAAGTTGGGGGATTAGGTCACCTTGAATACTGAGAGTCCCTGGGGCCCAACTAGCCCACCAGGTACTTCCAGTAAGCACCACAGGCCTGCGTTGCAACGCCTGTAACAAATTGTGCAGTTGTGTTTAGGTAGTGAAGAGGGTCGTGCTGGGGGTAGTGTTTTAGGGTTTAGGGTAGTGCAGTGGTGTTTGTGTAGTGTAGGGGGTCATGCTGGGGGTAGATTTAGGGTTTAGGGTAGTGCAGTGGTGTTTGGGTAGTGTAGGGAGTCGTGCTGGGGTTAGTGTTTTAGGGTTTTAGGGTTTAGGGTAGTGCAGTGGTGTTTGGGTAGTGTAGGGGATACTGCTGGGGTAGTGTTTTAGGGTTTAGGGTAGTGCAGTGGTGTTTGGGTAGCATAGGGGGTACTGCTGGGGGTAGTGATTTATGGTTTAGGGTAGTGCAGTGGTGTTTGGGTAGTGTAGGGGTTCGTGCTGGGGGTAGTTTTTAGGGTTTAGGGTAGTGCAGTGGTGTTTGTGTAGTGTAGGAGGTCGTGTTTTAGGGTTTAGGGTAGTGCAGTGGTCTTTGGGTAGTGTAGGGGGTTGTGTGGGGGTAGTGTTTTAGGGATAAGGGTAGTGCATTGGTATTTGGGTAGTGTAGGGGTCATGCAGGGGTAGTGTTTTAGGGTTTAGGGCAGTGCAGTGGTGTTTAGGTAGTGTAGGGGGTCGTGCTGGGGGAGTGTTTTAGGGTTTAGGGCAGTGCAGTGGTGTTCGGGTAGTGTAGGGGGTCGTGCTGGGGGAGTGTTTTAGGGTTTAGGGCAGTGCAGTCGTGTTCGGGTAGTGTAGGGGTCGTGCTGGGGGAGTATTTTAGGGTTTAGGGTAGTGCAGTGGTGTTCGGGTAGTGTAGGGGGTCATGCTGGGGGTAGTGTTCTAGGGTTTAGGGCAGTGCAGTGGTGTTCGGGCAGTTTATGGGGTCGTGCTGGGGGTGGTGTTTTAGGGTTTAGGGCAGTGCAGTGGTGTTCGGGCAGTGTAGGGGGTCGTGCTGGGGGTGGTGTTTCAGGGTTTAGGGCAGTGCAGTGGTGTTCGGGCAGTGTAGGGGTCGTGCAGGGGTGGTGTTTCAGGGTTTAGGGCAGTGCAGTGGTGTTCGGGCAGTGTAGGGGGTCATGCAGGGGTGGTGTTTCAGGGTTTAGGGCAGTGCAGTGGTGTTCGGGCAGTGTAGGGGGCGGTGCAGGGGTGGTGTTTCAGGGTTTAGGGCAGTGCAGTGGTGTTCGGGCAGTGTAGGGGGTGGTGCAGGGGGTGGTGTTTCAGGGTTTAGGGCAGTGCAGTGGTGTTCGGGCAGTGTAGGGGGTCGTGCAGGGGGTGGTGTTTCAGGGTTTAGGGCAGTGCAGTGGTGTTCGGGCAGTGTAGGGGCGGTGCAGGGGGTGGTGTTTCAGGGTTTAGGGCAGTACAGTGGTGTTCGGGCATTGTAGTGGGTGGTGCTGGGGCTGGTGTTTCAGGGTTTAGGGCAGTGCAGTGGTGTTCGGGCAATGTAGGGTGTCGTGCTGAGGGGTGGTGTTTCAGGGTTTAGGGCAGTGCAGTGGTGTTCGGGCAGTGTAGGGGGTCTTGCTGGGGCTGGTGTTTCAGAGTCTAGGGCAATGCAGTGGTGTTCGGGCAGTGTAGGGGGTCTTGCTGGGGCTGGTGTTTCAGGGTTTAGGGCAGTGCAGTCGTGTTCGGGCAGTGTAGGGGGTCGTGCTGGGGGTGGTGTTTCAGGGTTTAGGGCAGTGTAGTGGTGTTCGGGCAGTGTAGGGGTCGTGCTGGGGCTAGTGTTTCAGGGTTTAGGGCAGAGCAATGGTGCTCAGGCAGTGTAGGGGGTTGTGCTGGGGGTGATGTTTCAGGGTTTAGGGCAGTGCAGTGGTGTTAGGGCAGTGTAGGGGATCTTGCTGGGGTGGTGTTTCAGGGTTTAGGGCAGTGCAGTGGTGTTCCGGCAGTGTAGGGGGTCAAGCAGGGGTGGTGTTTCAGGGATTAGTGCAGTGGTGTTCGGGCAGTGTAGGGGGTCGTGCTGGGGTGGTGTTTCAGGGTTTAGGGCAGTGCAGTGGTGTTCGGGCAGTGTAGGGTGTCGTGCTGAGGGGTGGTGTTTCAGGGTTTAGGGCAGTGCAGTAGTGTTTGGGCAGTGTTGGGGGTCGTGCAGGGGTGGTGTTTCAGGGTTTAGGGCAGTGCAGTGGTGTTCGGCCAGTGTAGGTAGTCTTGCTGGGGGTGGTGTTTCAGGGTTTAGGGCAGTGCAGTAGTTTTCGGGCAGTGTAGGCGGTCGTGCTGGGGCTGGTGTTTCAGGGTTTAGGGCAGTGCAGTGGTGTTCGGGCAGTGTATGGGGTTGTGCTGGGGCTGGTGTTTCAGGATTTAGGGCAGTGAAGTGGTGTTCGGGCAGTGTACGGGGTTGTGCTGGGGCTGGTGTTTCAGGGTTTAGGGCAGTGCAGTGGTGTTCGGGCAGTGTAGGGGGTCGTGCTGGGGGTGGTGTTTCAGGGTTTAGGGCAGTGCAGTGGTGTTCGGGCAGTGTAGGGGGTCGTGCTGGGGCTGGTGTTTCAGGGTTTAGGGCAGTGCAGTGGTGTTCGGGCAGTGTAGGGGGTCGTGCTGGGGCTGGTGTTTCAGGGTTTTGGGCAGAGCAGTGGTGTTCGGGCAGTGTAGGGGGTCGTGCTGGGGGTGGTGTTTCAGGGTTTAGGGCAGTGCAGTGGTGTTAGGGCAGTATAGGGGTCTTGCTGGGGGTGGTGTTTCAGGGTTTAGGGCAGTGCAGTGGTGTTCGGGCAGTGTAGGGGGTCTTGCTGGGGGTGGTGTTTCAGGGTTTAGGGCAGTGGTGTTCGGGCAGTGTAGGGGGTCTTGCTGGGGGTGATGTTTCAGGGTTTAGGGCAGTGCAGTGGTGTTCGGGCAGTGTAGGGGTCTTGCTGGGGGTAGTGTTTCAGGGTTTAGGGCGTTGCAGTGGTGTTCGTGGCAGTGTAGGGGGTCGTGCTGGGGTGGTGTTTCAGGGTTTAGGGCAGTGCAGTAGTGTTCGGGCAGTGTAGGGGGTCGTGCAGGGGGTGGTGTTGCAGGGTTTAGGGCAGTGCAGTGGTGTTCTGGCAGTGTAGGGGGTCATGCTGGGGGTGGGGTTTCAGGGTTTAGGGCAGTGCAGTGGTGTTCGGGCAGTGTAGGGGGTCGTGCTGGGGCTGGTGTTTCAGGGTTTAGGGCAGTGCAGTGGTGTTCGGGCAGTGTAGGCGGTCATGCTGGGGCTGGGGTTTCAGGGTTTAGGGCAGTGCAGTGGTGTTCGGGCAGTGTAGGGGGTCGTGCTGGGGCTGATGTTTCAGGGTTTAGGGCAGTGCATTGGTGCTCGGGCAGTGTAGGGGTCGTGCTGGGGGTGATGTTTCAGGGTTTAGGGTAGTGCAGTGGTGTTCGGGCAGTGTAGGGGGTCGTGCAGGGGCTGGTGTTTCAAGGTTTAGGGCAGTGCAGTGGTGTTTGGGCAGTGTAGGGGGTCGTGCTGGGGCTGGTGTTTCAGGGTTTTGGGCAGAGCAGTGGTGTTCGGGCAGTGTAGGGGGTCATGCTGGGGGTAGTGTTTCAGGGTTTAGGGCAGTGCAGTGGTGTTCGGGCAGTGTAGGGGGCGTGCTGGGGGTGGTGTTTCAGGGTTTAGGTCAGTGGTGTTCGGGCAGTGTAGGGGGTCTTGCTGGGGTGATGTTTCAGGGTTTAGGGCAGTGCAGTGATGTTCGGGCAGTGTAGGGGTCTTGCTGGGGGTAGTGTTTCAGGGTTTAGGGCAGTGCAGTGATGTTTGGGCAGTGTAGGGGGTCATGCTGGGGGTGGTGTTTCAGGGTTTAGGGCAGTGCAGTGGTGTTCGGGCAGTGTAGGGGGTCGTGAAGGGGGTGGTGTTTCAGGGTTTAGGGCAGTGCAGTGGTGTTCGGGCAGTGTAGGGGGTCATGCTAGGGGTGGTGTTTCAGGGTTTAGGGCAGTGCAGTGGTGTTCGGGCAGTGTAGGGGGTCATGCAGGGGCTGGTGTTTCAGGGTTTAGGGCAGTGCAGTGGTGTTCGGGCAGTGTAGGGGTCGTGCTGGGGGTAGTGTTTTAGGGTTTAGGGTAGTGCAGTGGTGCTTGTGTAGTGTAGGGGTCGTGCTGGGGGTAGTGTTTTAGGGTTTAGGGTAGTGCAGTGGTGTTTGTGTAGTGTAGGGGGTCATGTTTTAGGGTAGTGCAGTGGTGTTTGGGTAGTGTAGGGGGTCGTGCTGGGGGTAGTGTTTTAGGGTTTAGGGTAGTGCAGTGGTGTTTGTGTAGTGTAGGGGGTCGTGCTGGGGGTAGTGTTTTAGGGTTTAGGGTGTTGCAGTGGTGCTTGTGTAGTGTAGGGGTCGTGCTGGGGGTAGTGTTTTAGGGTTTAGGGTAGTGCAGTGGTATTTGTGTAGTGTAGGGGGTCATCTTTTAGGGTAGTGCAGTGGTGTTTGGGTAGTGTAGGGGGTCGTGCTGGGGGTAGTGTTTTAGGATTTAGGTTAGTGCAGTGGTGTTTGGGTAGTGTAGGGGGTCGTGCTGGGGGTAGTGTTTTAGGGTTTAAGGTAGTGCAGTGGTGTTTATGTAGTGTAGGGGGTCATGTTTTAAGATGCAATGCTCCAATACCTGACCAGTCTGCACTACATAAAACTGCAAAAAACTAAAAATAAAAAGTGTTTTGCACACTTTTGTCATTGGGCTATATGTGGGCTACATCTGGGTAATATTTGTGCTACATTTGGGCTCTTTTTCACTGGTGGCCATCTTGGAAGACTTCTTTGTTATGAAGTTTCCTAATTTCTTCATTTACTGCAGTCTCCTCAGTAGGAAATGCTTTCAGGTTTTTACTTTGATTCCATCAAGAAGGCATTCAGATGTGTCTCACATCTGCCATAAATTCAGAATGTTAGCACTCTAGTTGCTCATTAGATCACTGGAGTAAAGCTACTGCTCACCAGGGAGTTAACTGGTAGTCTGCTGCTGGTATTGAAAGTGATTGTTTCAGTCTGCATGTCAGAATTTTCTAATGAAATAGAAGAGGATTTGAGATCTCACTTAAAACATGCCCTAATTTTTCTTTCTGCAGCACTAACCATAATTTCTATTTTCAAAACGAACCCCTCATTTTGTTCCTTTTTAAATTAAATGTTTTAAGTGTTACTGGTTTATTCCAATCAAGATGGCTTCAGGTGTGCCATACTTTTGTCATAAGTAAGGCTGTTAGCGCTCTAGTTGTTCTTTAGAACACTCTGGGAAGCTGCAGTAGAACACAAAGGCATCAACTGGCAGGCTGCTCCTGTTGAAATAGAACAGGAAGATATTTGAGATCACACTTGAAATATGTCCTAATTTTTCTTTCTACAGCCCTAACCATAATTTCTATGACAAAATGAACCCATCATTTTGTTCCTTTTAAATTAAATGTTTTAAGTGTTACCAGTTTATTCCAATCAAGATGGCTTCAGGTGTGCCATACTTTTGTCATAAGTAAGGCTGTTAGCACTCTAGTTGTTCTTTAGAACACTCTGGGAAGCTGCAGTAGAACACAAAGGCATCAACTGGCAGGCTGCTCCTGTTGAAATATAACAGGATGATATTTGAGATCACACTTGAATATGTCCTAATTTTTCTTTCTACAGCACTAACCATAATTTCTATGACAAAATGAACCCCATCATTTTGTTCCGTTTTAAATTAAATGTTTTAAGTGTTACCAGTTTATTCCAATCAAGATGGCTTCAGGTGTGCCATACTTTTGTCATAAGTAAGGCTGTTAGCACTCTAGTTGTTCTTTAGAACACTCTGGGAAGCTGCAGTAGAACACAAAGGAATCAACTGACAGTCTCTGCCCTTGTTGGATGTACATGTTTTACTGAGAATGTCAGACTTCATTCTCACATGAGTGAGAAAGATAATGTGAATTTACAGAAAATATGCTCTCATTCTAGCTTCTGGAGCACCTTCCAAACCTACATGGGACAAGCATGAGAAAATAGTGTTCTCTCAAACATGATTCATGATATCCCAGCAGAAGGTTTTTCACATTGTAAAATCACCTTAGAATACACCACAATTCCTAAAATTAGTATGGTACCATCAACAAATAAATTCTAATGTAACTAAAGCCTGTTATCACCCTTTATAGTTCTCCTTTTGGTGACCCTCAAAATCTTCTATTCACTACAATGCATTTCAATGAGGTACTATCATTTATATTGGTCCCAAGATGGCTGCCAGCAATTCCAGGATGAAGTGCTGACAGCCAATCAGATCTCACGATGACATGTGTGGTTAGGCTCCGCCCAGATATATATGTGACTTTACTTTTGATTTTCTCAGGAACTACTGAACGGATTTACACCATTTAAGCAAAAGGCACGACACTGAACCAAGGGCTACCTCTTTGCCAAATTTGGTGTAATTCCGTTCAGCAGTTCGGGCTGTAGCTGCGACTAAAGGTTCCTATGGAAAAATGAATGGGGAAAACGCGTTTTGGGACCCCCTTTTTTCTCGGCCCCCGCTTGACGTATCACCCCAAGACTTTCAGGATAGGAGCGGACCGGAGCGCCCCAACAAGTTGGAAACTTTCGCGAAGATTCATCAACCGGCGCCAACGTTATTTCAAATAGAATGTCGCGGATTTCCTATGGATAATAGGTTTTAACTATAACTATCTACTGGCGACCGCCAGTAGATAATGTGTGATATATATATATATATATATATATATATGTGTGTGTGTATATATATATATATATATGTGTGTGTATATATATATATATATATGTGTGTGTATATATATATATATATATGTGTGTATATATATATATATATATTCACTGAAAAAACCATAGGTTTCAGACACGTATATAGTTAGAAATTAGCATTTAAAAAACCTTTGAAATTCACTGAAAAACCATAGGTTTCAGGCACGTTATAGTTAGAAATTAGCATTTAAAAACCTTAGAAATTCACAGAAAAAACATAGGTTTTAGGAAAGTTATAGTTAGTTGGACATTTCTCTCGTACAAAACCAGAGAAATTCTCCGTTATAGTTAGTTCAGCTAACTATAACTCGCGCCCCAGCAATGCACTGCTGATGACGCCACATATTACATCACTCATGACATGGTCAGTGACATCACTGATGACATCTCAAATGACATCACTGATGACATCACTGATGACATCACTGATGACATCATCCATGTGATAATTTGATGCATCTTCACACCCTAATATAACCTTTGATACACCCACTCTGAATTACAGACTGCCATTCTCAAAACCATAGACACTCCAACACCAATAACTACATACCCACTCACTGATTCTTAGGTCTACACACACAATGTGACATCCACTTACTGACCCGTACAGTCACTCATACTTACGGTCACTCAGTACAGGACTATCATATGCACTCATACACCTATTTAGACACTCACACACCGCCACTCATCCATAGAGGTACTCACACACCTAGTCAGTCATGCAAATAATTAATCACACTGCCATTTAATCACCTATACAGTTATACACACACCAGCTCACTTACTCATACAAATACTAGCACATTCTTACACTCTTATACAATCACTAATACAAGCACACACTCATCCATACAGCCACTCTCACAATCACACAGTCTCACTTATAGCCATTTATATACTCCAACACACATATATACTGCCTTTCACATATGTAGTTACTCACACATGTACCACTGAGATATACATTCACTCACTAACACACCCATACACACACTCACCCACCCATACAGTCCATCACAGATGCACTCTTGAAACCATGCAGCCAGTGAATCACCCACTCACACATCTATGCACAGAGACACACACACCCCACCCCCACAAACACTCAGGCACACCCTCAGACAACCAATCAGTAACCCATATAGACACTCATGTAGCTATTCACAAACCCAGGCAGCCGCTTACACACCAACAGACAGACGGATACAGATATTCACACAGCTTAGTCACTAACACATGCATTCAGTAAGATACGTTTAATCACTCACTTATACAGTCAGTCACGCACCTACTAAATCCTCCATTCAGACACTTATACACCCACTCATTCTTCAATACGCCTTGGCCTATATATATTAAACATATTTAAACTTTACAGAAACACACAGTCAGTGGATGATGTCATCAGTGATGTCATCAGTGATGTCATTTGAGATGTCATCAGTGATGTCACTGACCATGTCATGAGTGATGTAATATGTGACGTCATCACCAGTGCATTGCGGGGCGCGAGTTATAGTTAGCTGAACTAACTATAACGTGGGGAATTTCTCTGGTTTTGTAGAGAGAAATGTCCAACTAACTATAACTTTCCTAAAACCTATGGTTTTTTCTGTGAATATATATTTATATATATGTATATATATATTCACTGAAAAAACCATAGGTTTTAGGGACAGTTATAGTTAGTTGGACATTGCACTCGTACAAAACCCGTGAAATTCCCTGTTATAGTTAGTTCAGCTAACTATAACTCGCGCCCCCGCAATGCACTGCTGATGACGTCACATATTACATCACTCATGACATGGTCAGTGACATCACTGATGACATCACTGATGACATCTCAAATGACATCACTGATGACATCACTGATGACATCATCCAGTGACTGTGTGTTTCTGTAAAGTTTAAATATGTTTAATATATATAGGGAAAGGCGTATTGAAGAATGAGTGGGTGTATAAGTGTCTGAATGGATGATTTAGTACGTGAGTGACTGACTCTACAAGTGAGTGATTAAACGTATCTTACTGAATGCATGGGTTAGTGACTAAACTGTGTGAATGTCTGTATCCGTCTGTTTGTTGGTGTGTAAGTGGATGCATGGATTTGCGAATAGCTACATGAGTGTCTATATGGGTTATTGATTGGTTCTCTGAGTATCTGTATGGCTGCCTGAGTGTTTGTGTGGGTGGGGTGTGTGTGACTCTATACATAGATGTGTGAGTGGGTGATTCACTGGGTGCATGATTTCAAGAGTGCATCTGTGATGGACTGCTTGGGTGGGTGAGTGTGTGTATGGGTGTGTTAGTGAGTGAATGTAAATCTCAGTGGTACATGTGCGAATAACTACATATGTAAAAGGCAGTATATATGTGTGTTAGAGTATTTAAATGGCTATAAGTGAGAGTGTTATTGTGAGAGTGGCTGTATGGATGCGTGTGTGCTTGTATCAGTTATTGTATAAGAGCGTAAGAATGTGCTAGTATTTGTATGAGTAAGTGAGCTGGTGTGTGTATAACTGTATAGGTGAGTAAATGGGTGTGTGATTAATTTTTTGCATGACTGACTAGGTGTGTGAGTACCTCTATGGATGAGTGGCGGTGTGTGAGTGTTTATATAAGTGTATGAGTGCATATGATAGTCCTGTACTGAGTGACTGTAAGTATGAGTGACTGTACAGGTGAGTGAGTGGATGTGTGTGTAGACCTAAGAATCAGTGAGTGGGTATGTAGTTTTTGGTGTTGGAGTGTCTATGGTTTTGAGAATGGCAGTCTGTAATTTAGAGTGGGTGTATCAAAAGTTATATTAGGTGTGAGAAGATGCATGAAATTATCACATGGATGATGTCATCAGTGATGTCATTTGAGATGTCATCAGTGATGTCATCAGTGATGTCACTGACCATGTCATGAGTGATGTAATATGTGACGTCATCAGCAGTGCATTGCGGGCGCGAGTTATAGTTAGCTGAACTAACTATAACAGGGGAATTTCACGGGTTTTGTACGAGTGCAATGTCCAACTAACTATAACTGTCCCTAAAACCTATGGTTTTTTCAGTGAATTTCAAAGGTTTTTAAATGCTAATTTCTAACTATAACGTGTCTGAAACCTATGGTTTTTTCAGTGAATTTCAAAGGTTTTTAAATGCTAATTTCTAACTATAACGTGCCTGAACCCTATGGTTTTTTCAGTGAATTTCAAAGGTTTTTTAAATGCTAATTTCTAACCATAACGTGCCTGAAACCTATGATTTTTTAAGTGAATTTCAAAGGTTTTTTAAATGCTAGTTTCTAACTATGCCAACAGAGGTAGGACATGTGAAGAAAGAAGAAAAAACGCACAGAAAGAAGCAAAAGATGTGCAGAAAGAACCAACAGAGGAGCAGAAAGAGGCCTTGTTGCAAAATCATCCTGTGCCCACAACTTTTTCAGACGGGTACTGGTGGTAACTGACTCTGACTAACCAGAGCCAGTGCGCGTTTGCACAGTGGTGAAGGGAGGGGCCTGAGGTGACATGTGTACCGCGCCGTGGCGCGCTTTTAAGTTGCGGGATTAAGTCCCCTTGAATCCTGAGGGTCTCTGGGGTCTAACTAGCCCCCCAGGTACTTACAGTTAGGACCACAGAGCTGAGTTGCAGAGAGGCGTCCGAGGCCACGCACTTTTTTCACCTCTCTGCAACGCAACTCTGTTGTGCTTACTGAAGGTACCTGGTGGGCTAGTTGGCCCCCAGGATTCAAAGGGAATTAACTCCCCAACTTAAAACGCACCACAGGGCGTGTTTGCGCACGTCACCTGAGGCCCCGCCCCTCCCTTCACCACTGTGCAAACGCGCCCGTGGCGCGTTTTAAGTTGGGGGATTAGGTCACCTTGAATCCTGAGAGTCCCTGGGGCCCAACTAGCCCACCAGGTACTTCCAGTAAGCACCACAGGCCTGCGTTGCAACGCCTGTAACAAATTGTGCAGTTGTGTTTAGGTAGTGAAGAGGGTCGTGCAGGGGGTAGTGTTTTAGGGTTTAGGGTAGTGCAGTGGTGTTTGTGTAGTGTAGGGGGTCATGCTGGGGGTAGATTTAGGGTTTAGGGTAGTGCAGTGGTGTTTGGGTAGTGTAGGGAGTCGTGGTGGGGAGTGTTTTAGGGTTTAGGGTAGTACAGTGGTGTTTGGGTAGTGTAGGGGTCGTGCTGGGGTTAGTGTTTTAGGGTTTTAGGGTTTAGGGTAGTGCAGTGGTGTTTGGGTAGTGTAGGGATACTGCTGGGGGTAGTGTTTTAGGGTTTAGGGTAGTGCAATGGTGTTTGGGTAGTGTAGGGGTACTGCTGGGGGTAGTGTTTTAGGGTTTAGGGTAGTGCAGTGGTGTTTTGGTAGCGTACGGGGTACTGCTGGGGTAGTGTTTTATGGTTTAGGGTAGTGCAGTGGTGTTTGGGTAGTGTAGGGGTTCGTGCTGGGGTAGTTTTTAGGGTTTAGGGTAGTGCAGTGGTGTTTGTGTAGTGTAGGAGGTCGTGTTTTAGGGTTTAGGGTAGTGCAGTGGTCTTTGGGCAGTGTAGGGAGTCGTGCGGGGGTATTGTTTTAGAGTTTAGGGTAGTGCAGTGGTCTTTGGGTAGTGTAGGGTGTTGTGCGTGGGTAGTGTTTTAGGGATTAGGGTAGTGCGTTGGTATTTGGGTAGTGTAGGGGGTCATGCGGGGGTAGTGTTTTAGGGTTTAGGGCAGTGCAGTGGTGTTTAGGTAGTGTAGGGGTCGTGCTGGGGGAGTGTTTTAGGGTTTAGGGCAGTGCAGTGGTGTTAGGGTAGTGTAGGGGTCGTGCTGGAGGGAGTGTTTTAGGGTTTAGGGCAGTGCAGTGGTGTTCGGGTAGTGTAGGGGGTCGTGCTGGGGGAGTATTTTAGGGTTTAGGGTAGTGCAGTGGTGTTCGGGTAGTGTAGGGGGTCATGCTGGGGGTAGTGTTCTAGGGTTTAGGGCAGTGCAGTGGTGTTCGGGCAGTGTAGGGGTCGTGCTGGGGGTGGTGTTTTAGGGTTTAGGGCAGTGCAGTGGTGTTCGGGCAGTGTAGGGGGTCATGCTGGGGGTGGTGTTTCAGGGTTTAGGGCAGTGCAGTGGTGTTCGGGCAGTGTAGGGGGTCGTGAAGGGGTGGTGTTTTAGGGTTTAGGGCAGTGCAGTGGTGTTCGGGCAGTGTAGGGGGTCGTGCTAGGGGTGGTGTTTCAGGGTTTAGGGCAGTGCAGTGGTGTTCGGGCAGTGTAGGGGGTCATGCTGGGGGTGGTGTTTCAGGATTTGGGGCAGTGCAGTGGTGTTCAAGCAGTAAAGGGGGTCATGCTGGGGGTGGTGTTTCAGGGTTTAGGGCAGTGCAGTGGTATTCGGGCAGTGTAGGGGGCGGTGCAGGGGGTGGTGTTTCAGGGTTTAGGGCAGTGCAGTGGTGTTCGGGCAGTGTAGGGGTCATGCAGGGGTGGTGTTTCAGGGTTTAGGGCAGTGCAGTGGTGTTCGG
>CAWUFW010025368.1:27500-40000 GCA_963921515.1 Calotriton arnoldi
GTATATATATATATATATATATATATATATGTGTGTGTATATATATATATATATATGTGTGTGTATATATAGTTCCACACAGCGGCTCTTTTCTCAGCATTCGGTGCTCTTCGATGGTGCGAACAGTGGAAACGGCGGAGCCAGCCGTTATTCAATTCAAACCAATATTCCTTCACAGAAATGTTCCACACGCACTCACTGGTAAGTGATTGTTGCAATCTTCAGTTTTTATTTTGGCAACAGCATTATTCCGACAAGTTCGAAAACCCTACGCGTTTCAGTCTGTTCACAGACCTTGCTCACGGGTAGTAAAACGTTACAGACATTGCTTCTATTTAAATATGTCACATGATGTTACATCACTTCCTGATTTGATAACGCTTTGCATTCTGGTACTTGTAGTGCAGTGATTATTGTGCAGATAAAAGTGAATTTAAAACAATTATATACAATTTGTGCTATGGTGGTGCAGTGTGATTTTGTTCACCTTTTAGCTTGTGATAATTGGAACACTCACGATACATGGAATAATTAATTAAAGAATTGTACTCATTATAAGAATATATATAGGGATATATATGTATTGAGAAAATTATATATATGTATTTAAACTATATTTAATATTAGAGAATGGGGGATGGGGGAAAAAACTATTTATTTCGTCACCAATTGTTACATTTTATATTCCCCTACAATGGGTCTCACATTGTGCATATGCAATTCAGTGAAGATTAGTCTTCCTTTCATTTTATATTGCGTGTTACGTTTTGCGTTGCATGCCCTCTAGTGGGCTATCTTCCACAGTTGTCCCGCCCATTATCAGGTTTCCCTATTTGACTTAAATTATACTTCATATTTCCTTATCCTGTTTCTCATCTCTCTACCCCCATATCTACCATCTCCCTCTCTATTGAATCATAGTATTAATAGATTGAAATTACAATACATTGTGCATTATTTTTTCTCTCTCTTTTATCCCCTTATTTATCCTTTTTCCCATTACTAGCCCACTAGTGGGCCCTTTATTCCAATTATTAAGGCCTGTGTCCAATTTGCCGATAACATTCAGGTGAACCAAGGATCTAATTAGTGACATGTGTTTAAAATCATATATTTAATCAGTTACATTGTAAATTTTAGTATGTAACTGTCAAATATCTGTATGGAAAAGAGAGACCAACTCAAAAACTATTATAAGTTTGGGTAAACTATGCAATTGTATGTGGTATCATATTCATCTAACATGGTGTTAATACAATTCAAGGGGACTGTTGATTTGTCCACTCCCTACAGGTGTGAGTACATTTCCTCGTCCTTATTAAGACCGTAGGGTGTTAAAGTTCTGAAAGACAGTATGTGACGCGATTCCTTCTGTCTCAAAGTTTTTTCCCGATTGCCACCTCTCACATGGCGTTCAACCATCTCCACAGCATAGAACCTTAGTTTCTTCCAGTCACTATCATGACATTTTTCCATATGTTCTGCAACAGCATAACTCCGGTCCCTGTTTGCTGTTGCCCTCACATGCTCAAGAATGCGCTTTTTAATTCGCACACCGTGCTCCCCACATATTTGAGTTTGCAGGGACACTCAATTATATAGACGACATATTGGCTTTTACAGTTGATAAGTTGATTGATTTTCCACTTCTTTTGGTTTGCCATTATGATCTCCTTCATATTTTGTGCAATTTGACAGACTTTGCAAGTGGAACATCTGTAAAAACCCTTCACATCTAGCCATGTCTTCTGTTTTTTGATTTCAAAGTGACTGTGTACTAGTTCATCTTTGAGGTTTTTGCTCTCCTGTATGTGATCTTCGGATGGTTTCCCACAATTTTAACCATAGTTGGATCTAAGCACAATATATTCCAGTTTTTTCGTAGAATTTTTTCAATTTGTTTTGATTCTGTGGAAAGAGTTGTGATCAATCGGATTGCCTCTTCCTCTTTGTCTTGCTGTGGTTTTTTGTTCTTTATAATGTCAATTCTTGACTGTGTTTCAGTTCTTTCTAAACAGGATAATAAAACCTTTTGGTTATATTTTCTTTTTCTGAATCTCATCATTGATTGCTTACTATGTTTTCGCCATTCATGTTCCTCCGAGCAAATTCGTCGTATCCTCAATAGTTCACCATATGGGATATTATTGACTAACGTGGCTTGATGGAAACTCTCCGCATGTAACGTCGCATTACTTGCTGTACTCTTACGGTGTAATGTAGATTGTACCATGTTTTCCATTATATAGATCTCCGTGTCCAAGAATATCACTCGGTTGTCACTTATGTTGTATGCAAAGTGTAGGTTGGTGTTGGTATTGTTTAAGATGTTGAAATATGAGTCAAACTCTTCTTCAGACCCATCCCAAATTATGAGAAGATCGTCTATGTATCTTATCCAAGATATTACCTTCTCCACATATTGGTCGTTGTCCGCATTCCAAGCCACCTTTTGTTCCCACCAACCCATTGTGAGGCACGCGTAACTGGGACTGAAAGAAAATCCCATCGCTGTTCCATCCTTCTGTAAATAAATTTCGTCTCCAAACATAAACACATTTTGGGTCAAACATAACTCAATCATTTCTATTATCATTTCATTGTGATTTGCGAAATGTATGTTCCGTTCCTTTAAAAAGTACTTGCATGCTGCCATGCCAATTGTATTGTGGATGTTGGTATATAGCGAGATTACATCCATTGTGATTAACTTGTATGTTGGTTCCCAAGTGATTTCTTGCACAATTCTTAATAGGTCATTGGTATCTCGTAAGTATGATGTCAGTTCCTTTACATATGGAAACAGATAATTATCCACAAAATTTGCAATTGGTTCCAATAATGACCCCTTTGCGGAAATGATTGGTCTCCCAGGAGGTCTTGTGGGGTGTTTGTGTATCTTTGGAAGAAAATAAATCGTTGCAGTTATCGGATGTTCAGTAGTAAGATATTTTTTCTCCTCATGATCTATGAGTTTTTTGTCCAGCCAGCCTTGTAATTTCATATCCAGATTATATTTGAATATTGCTGTTGGGTTCTCCTTCATTCTCTCGTAATGTCTTGTGTCGTTCAATTGTGAGTGGGCCTCCTCGACATAGAGGTCCCTATCCTGGATGACGATGTTACCACCCTTATCAGCCATTTTTATCACAATACCATCATCTGTTTTTAGTGCCTTGAGGGCCTTCCGTTCTTCCATCGTTAGATTATGTTTCATTTTTTTATTATTTTTGAGTTGGTAAAGGTCTTTTATTATTGCTTCATGGAAGATCTCTATTTTACTCCCAGTTGGTAACTGTGGGTAATATTTGGATTTAGGTTTCTTCCCGCTAGTTCCTTCCCCCAGCTGCGAGCAGTACATTTCCAAATCCTTCGATGGTTCATTTACATCTTGATCTAATTCCATCAATGTAATAAAATGTTCGGCATCTCCTACTCTTAGATCCATCGTTGGAACTTCTTTATTTTTTTGTTGTTCTGCCATATCCGGGTTTTCCTTGAAAATCTTTGCGAGTTTTAGCTTTCGAATATATTTGTATATATCTATTCTAGTTTGAGCCAAATCCATTTCACTAGTAGGACAAAATGAGAGACCACGTTTAAGTATTTGAGTCTCTGTTTCCGTTATTTCCCTTTTCGATAGGTTGATAACTTCCAGTTCTTGTGAGTTTTCTAATTCTTCTTCTGCCTCATACTTCTTGTCCATGTTCCTGTTTTTGGGGGTCTGTTGTTACGTTTGCCTCTTCTTGCTGGTTTACTTTTGGGCGGCCTCTGCCCCTGCCTCTTCCTCTGTTTGTTCCTGGTTGTACCCCCATGGTCTTCTCCCAATTTCGTTGCTGGAGGGCCAGCCTCATTTCCCCTAAAAATTGCATTTAGGACGTGCCCCTCCTTGTTCTCCTTCATTTTCGCTCGCATCTGTTGATGTTAAAGACGACAGACTTCCGGATACATTCGTTGCTGAATCAAGCTTGTCTTGTTGTTTTAAAAGATCAAACTTCCTTGCATATGTAAATATGCGCCCTCTAAATAGTCTTCCTTATCTCTTTGGAATTTCGTCTGCTTGCGCAGTTGTACTGCTTCTTCATGTTTGTCTATTTGATGTTCCAAGTTTTGTTTAAATTTTAAAAGTTTAGCATTTAATTCAATTTTTTCCAACTCTTTCTCCAACTCTCTTAACTGTGATGTCGTTTTATCCAGAGCGATCATGATATGTTTGATGAGAATTTCCATTAAACCCATTGATGAGCTCAGGATGTGCTCGCCCCAATCATGTAATAAATCATTGCTTGTATCTTGGTGGTTAGGCATTAAATTTATCCGTAGTCCCCTCGGTACTCTCTTGACTTCAAGATATTTTTTGAGTGAGGTCACCTCCCACCATTTGTTAATTTCTTTTTTTGATAATCTCTCCCACAGTCTTAGTTTACCCCTGATGTCGGTGCTCCGTGGAGCGGACTGCATTCCATTTCCAATATTTGGGGCACCCTGTTCTTCAAAAAATGATTCCATAATTTCGTTACGTTTGGCCTCTCTCTTATCCATCATTGAACTTGCCGGTGTTGCCATTGTGCCACAATTTTTTCGTCGTGTTTAGACTTTGTTTCAGTACTTCTATCGTTTACCAGTCTCCTCTTTGGTAACTCCGCATAACTTATTTTCCTACAGAACAGTCCGCGGCATGTAGATTTATGCCTCTTACGTTTTACAATTGCGGGTTACACATACGGAGATCAACCGGCTTTCACAGTTGATTTGCAATAACAAACAAGCAACTTTGTATCACGCACTCACCAAATTGAATGTGTGTCTATATATATATATATATATATATATGTGTGTGTATATATATATATATATATATGTGTGTGTATTATCTACTGGCGGTCGCCAGTAGATAGTTATAGTTAAAACCTATTATCCATAGGAAATCCGCGACATTCTATTTGAAATAACGTTGGCGCCGGTTGACGAATCTTCGCGAAAGTTTCCAACTTGTTGGGGCGCTCCGGTCCGCTCCTATCCTGAAAGTCTCGGGGTGATACGTCAAGCGGGGACCGAGAAAAAGGGGTCCCAAAACACGTTTTCCCCATTCATTTTTCCATAGGAACCTTTAGTCGCAGCTACAGCCCGAACTGCTGAACGGAATTACACCAAATTTGGCAAAGAGGTAGCCCTTGGTTCAGTGTCGTGCCTTTTGCTTAAATGGTGTAAATCCGTTCAGTAGTTCCTGAGAAAATCAAAAGTAAATTCACATATATATCTGGGCGGAGCCTAACCACACATGTCATCGTGAGATCTGATTGGCTGTCAGCACTTCATCCTGGAATTGCTGGCAGCCATCTTGGGACCAATATAAATGATAGTACCTCATTGAAATGCATTGTAGTGAATAGAAGATTTTGAGGGTCACCAAAAGGAGAACTATAAAGGGTGATAACAGGCTTTAGTTACATTAGAATTTATTTGTTGATGGTACCATACTAATTTTAGGAATTGTGGTGTATTCTAAGGTGATTTTACCATGTGAAAAACCTTCTGCTGGGATATCATGAATCATGTTTGAGAGAACACTATTTTCTCATGCTTGTCCCATGGAGGTTTGGAAGGTGCTCCATAAGCTAAAATGAGAGCATATTTTCTGTAAATTCACATTATCTTTCTCACTCATGTGAGAATGAAGTCTGACATTCTCAGTAAAACATGTACATCCAACAAGGGCAGAGACTGTCAGTTGATTTCTTTGTGTTCTACTGCAGCTTCCCAGAGTGTTCTAAAGAACAACTAGAGTGCTAACAGCCTTACTTATGACAAAAGTATGGCACACCTGAAGCCATCTTGATTGGAATAAACTGGTAACACTTAAACAATTTAATTTAAAAAGGAACAAAATGATGGGGTTCATTTTGTCATAGAAATTATGGTTAGTGCTGTAGAAAGAAAAAATTAGGACATGTTTCAAGTGTGATCTCAAATATCTTCCTGTTATATTTCAACAGGAGCAGCCTGCCAGTTGATGCCTTTGTGTTCTACTGCAGCTTCCCAGAGTGTTCTAAAGAACAACTAGAGTGCTAACAGCCTTACTTATGACAAAAGTATGGCACACCTGAAGCCATCTTGATTAGAATAAACTGGTAACACTTAAAACATTTAATTTAAAAAGGAACAAAATGAGGGGTTCATTTTGTCATAGAAATTATGGTTAGTGCTGTAGAAAGAAAAATTAGGACATATTTCAAGTGTGATCTCAAATATCTTCCTGTTATATTTCAACAGGAGCAGCCTGCCAGTTGATGCCTTTGTGTTCTACTGCAGCTTCCCAGAGTGTTCTAAAGAACAACTAGAGCGCTAACAGCCTTACTTATGACAAAAGTATGGCACACCTGAAGCCATCTTGATTGGAATAAACCGGTAACACTTAAAACATTTAATTTAAAAAGGAACAAAATGAGGGGTTCTTTTTTAAATAGAAATTATGGTTAGTGCTGCAGAAAGAAAAATTAGGGCATGTTTTAAGTGAGATCTCATATCCTCTTCTATTTCATTAGAAAATTCTGACATGCAGACTGAAACAATCACTTTCAATACCAGCAGCAGACTACCAGTTAACTCCCTGGTGAGCAGTAGCTTTACTCCAGTGATCTAATGAGCAACTAGAGTGCTAACATTCTGAATTGATGGCAGATGTGAGACACATCTGAATGCCTTCTTGATGGAATCAAAGTAAAAACTGAAAGCATTTCCTACTGAGAAGACTGCAGTAAATGAAGAAATGAGGAAACTTCATAACAAAGAAGTCTTCCAAGATGGCCACCAGTGAAAAAAGAGCCCAAATGTAGCACAAATATTACCCAGATGTAGCCCACATATAGCCCAATGACAAAAGTGTGCAAAACACTTTTTATTTTTAGTTTTTTTGCAGTTTTATGTAGTGCAGACTGGTCAGGTATTGGAGCATTGCATCTTAAAACATGACCCCCTACACTACAAAAACACCACTGCACTACCTTAAACCCTAAAACACTACCCCAGCACGACCCCTACACTACACAAGCACCACTGCACTATCCTAAACCCTAAAACACTACCCCCAGCACGACCCCCTACACTACCCAAACACCACTGCACTAACCTAAATCCTAAAACACTACCACCAGCACGACCCCCTACACTACCCAAACACCACTGCACTACCCTAAAACATGACCCCCTACACTACACAAATACCACTGCACTACCCTAAACCCTAAAACACTACCCCCAGCACGACCCCCTACACTACACAAGCACCACTGCACTACCCTAAACCCTAAAACACTACCCCCAGCACGACCCCTACACTGCCCGAACACCACTGCACTGCCCTAAACCCTGAAACACCAGCCCCTGCATGACCCCCTACACTGCCCGAACACCACTGCACTGCCCTAAACCCTGAAACACCACCCCTAGCACGACCCCCTACACTGCCCGAACACCACGGCACTGCCCTAAACCCTGAAACACCACCCCTTCACGACCCCTACACTGCCCAAACACCACTGCACTGCCCTAAACCCTGAAACACCACCCCCAGCATGACCCCCTACACTGCCTGAACACCACAGCACTGCCCTAAACCCTGAAACACTACCCCCAGCAAGACCCCTACACTGCCCGAACACCACTGCACTGCCCTAAACCCTGAAACATCACCCCCAGCAAGACCCCCTACACAGCCCGAACACCACTGACCTAAACCCTGAAACACCACCCCCAGCACGACCCCCTACACTGCCCGAACACCACTGCACTGCCCTAAACCCTGAAACACCAGCCACAGCACGACCCCCTACACTGCCCGAACACCACTGCACTGCCCTAAACCCTGAAACACCAGCCCCAGCACGACCGCCTACACTGCACAAACACCACTGCCCTGCCCTAAACCCTGAAACACCAGCCCCAGCACGACCCCCTACACTGCCCGAACACCACTGCACTGCCCTAAACCATGAAACACCAGCCTCAGCACGACCCCCTACACTGCCTGAACACCACTGCACTGCCCTGAACCCTGAAACACCAGCCCCAGCACAACACCCTACACTGCCCGAACACCACTGCACTGCCCTAAACCCTGAAACACCACCCCGTGCATGACCCCCTACACTGCCCGAACACCACTGCACTGCCCTAAACCCTGAAACACCACCCCCAACACGACCCCCTACCCTGCCCGAACACCACTGCACTGCTCTAATCCCTGAAACACCACCCCCAGCACAACCCCCTACACTGCCCAAACACCACTGCTCTGCCCAAAACCCTGAAACACCAGCCCCAGCACGACCCCCTACACTGCCCGAACACCACTGCACTGCCCTAAACCCTGAAACACCAGCCCCAGCACGACCCCTACACTGCCCGAACACCACTGCACTACCCTGAAACACCACCCCCAGCACGACCCCCTACACTACCCGAACACCACTGCACTGCCCTAAACCCTGAAACACCAGCCCCAGCACAACCCCGTACACTGCCCGCACACCACTGCACTGCCCTAAACCCTGAAACATCAGCCCCAGCACAACCCCGTACACTGCCCGAACACCACTGCACTGCCATAAACCCTGAAACATCACCCCCAGCACAACCCCTACACTGCCTGAGCACCATTGCTCTGCCCTAAACCCTGAAACACTAGCCCCAGCACGACCCCCTACACTGCCCGAACACCACTGCACTGCCCTAAACCCTGAAACACCACCCCCAGCACGACCCCCTACACTGCCCGAACACCACTGCACTGCCCTAAACCCAGGGCACCAGCCCCAGCAAGACCCCCTACACTGCCTGAACACCACTGCATTGCCCTAGACTCTAAAACACCAGCCCCAGCAAGACCCCCTACACTGCCCGAACACCACTGCACTGCCCTAAACCCTGAAATACCAGCCCCAGCACGACCCCCTACACTGCCCGAACACCACTGCACTGCCCTAAACCCTGAAACACCAGCCCCAGCACGACCCCCTACACTGCCCGAACACCACTGCACTGCCCTAAACCCTAAAACACCAGCCCCAGCACCACCCCCTACAATGCCCGAACACCACTGTACTGCCCTAAACCCTGAAACACCACCCCCTGCACCGGCCCCTACACTGCCCGAACACCACTGCACTGCCCTAAACCCTGAAACACCACTGCACTGCTCTAAACCCTGAAACACCACCCCCTGCACGACCCCCTACACTGCCCGAAAACCACTGCACTGCCCTAAACCCTGAAACACCAACCCCTGCACCACCCCCTACACTGCCCGAACACCACTGCACTGCCCTAAACCCTGAAACACCACCCCCTGCACCGCCCCCTACACTGCCCGAACACCACTGCACTGCCCTAAACCCTGAAACACCACCCCCAGCATGACCCCCTTTACTGCTCGAACACCACTGCACTGCCCTAAACCCTGAAACACCACCCCCAGCATGACCCCCTACACTGCCCGAACACCACTGCCCTAAACCCTGAAACACCACCCCTGCACGACCCCCTACACTGCCCGAACACCACTGCACTGCCCTAAACCCTGAAACACCACCCCCTGCACGACCCCCTACACTGCCCGAACACCACTGCACTGCCCTAAACCCTGAAACACCACCCCCAAGACGACCCCCTACACTGCCCGACCACCACTGCACTGCCCTAAACCCTAAAACACCACCCCCAGCACGACCCCCTACACTGCCCGAACACCACTGCACTGCCCTAAACCCTAGAACACTACCCCCAGCATGACCCCTACACTACCCGAACACCACTGCACTACCCTAAACCCTAAAATACTCCCCCAGCACGACCCCCTACACTACCCGAACACGACTGCACTGCCCTAAACCCTAAAACACTACCCCAGCACGACCCCTACACTGCCCAAACACTACTGCACTGCCCTAAACCCTGAAACACCACCCCTCAGCACGACA
This sequence comes from Calotriton arnoldi, assembly GCA_963921515.1. NCBI lineage: Eukaryota > Metazoa > Chordata > Amphibia > Caudata > Salamandridae > Calotriton > Calotriton arnoldi. The sequence continues at coordinate 37,478 of CAWUFW010025368.1, forward strand.
CCCTACACTGCCCGAACACCACTGCACTGCCCTAAACCCTGAAACACCACCCCAGCACGACCCCCTACACTGCCCAAACACCACTGCACTAAACCCTGAAACACCACCCCCTGCACGACCCCCTACACTGCCGGAACACCACTGCACTGCCCTAAACCCTGAAACACCACCCCCAGCACGACCCCTTTACTGCTCGAACACCACTGCACTGCCCCAAACCCTGAAACACCACCCCCAGCATGACCCCCTACACTGCCCGAACACCACTGCCCTAAACCCTGAAACACCACCCCTGCACGACCCCCTACACTGCCCGAACACCACTGCACTGCCCTAAACCCTGAAACACCACCCCTGCACGACCCCTACACTGCCCGAACACCACTGCACTGCCCTAAACCCTGAAACACCACCCCCAGCACGACCCCTACACTGTCCGAACACCACTGCACTGCCCTAAACCCTAAAACACCACCCCCAGCACGACCCCTACACTGCCCGAACACCACTGCACTGCCCTAAACCCTAGAACACTACCCCCAGCATGACCCCTACACTACCCGAACACCACTGCACTACCCTAAACCCTAAAATACTCCCCCAGCACGACCCCCTACACTACCCGAACACGACTGCACTGCCCTAAACCCTAAAACACTACCCCAGCACGACCCCCTACACTGCCCAAACACTACTGCACTGCCCTAAACCCTGAAACACCACCCCTCAGCACGACACCCTACACTGCCCGAACACCACTGCACTGCCCTAAACACTGAAACACCACCCCAGCACGACCCCTACACTGCCCGAACACCACTGCACTAAACCCTGAAACACCACCCCTGCACGACCCCCTACACTGCCGGAACACCACTGCACTGCCCTAAACCCTGAAACACCACCCCCAGCACACCCCCTTTACTGCTCGAACACCACTGCACTGCCCCAAACCCTGAAACACCACCCCCAGCATGACCCCCTACACTTCCCGAACACCACTGCCCTAAACCCTGAAACACCACCCCTGCACGACCCCCTACACTGCCCGAACACCACTGCACTGCCCTAAACCCTGAAACACCACCCCCTGCACGACCCCCTACACTGCCCGAACACCACTGCACTGCCCTAAACCCTGAAACACCACCCCCAGCACGACCCCCTACACTGTCCGAACACCACTGCACTGCCCTAAACCCTAAAACACCACCCCCAGCACGACCCCCTACACTGCCCGAACACCACTGCACTGCCCTAAACCCTAGAACACTACCCCCAGCATGACCCCCTACACTACCCGAACACCACTGCACTACCCTAAACCCTAAAATACTCCCCCAGCATGACCCCCTACACTACCCGAACACGACTGCACTGCCCTAAACCCTAAAACACTCCCCCAGCACGACCCCTACACTACCTAAACACCACTGCACTGCCCTAAACCCTAAAACACTACCCCGCATGACCCCCTACACTATCCAAATACCAATGCACTACCCTAATCGCTAAAACACTACCCCCGCACAACCCCTACACTACCCAAAGACCACTGCACTACCCTAAACTCTAAAACAATACCCCCGCACGACTCCCTACACTACCCAAAGACCACTGCACTACCCTAAACCCTAAAACACGACCTCCTACACTACACAAACACCACTGCACTACCCTAAACCCTAAAAACTACCCCTGCACGAACCCCTACACTACCCAAACACCACTGCACTACCCTAAACCATAAAACACTACCCCCAGCAGTACCCCCTACGCTACCCAAACACCACTGCACTACCCTAAACCCTAAAACACTACCCCCAGCAGTACCCCTACACTACCCAAACACCATTGCACTACCCTAAACCCTAAAACACTACCCCCAGCAGTATCCCCTACACTACCCAAACACCACTGTACTACCCTAAACCCTAAAACACTCCCCCAGCACGACTCCCTACACTACCCAAACACCACTGCACTACCCTAAACCATAAATCTACCCCCAGCATGACCCCCTACACTACACAAACACCACTGCACTACCCTAAACCCTAAAACACTACCCCCAGCACGACCCTCTTCACTACCTAAACACAACTGCACAATTTGTTACAGGCGTTGCAACGCAGGCCTGTGGTGCTTACTGGAAGTACCTGGTGGGCTAGTTGGGCCCCAGGGACTCTCAGGATTCAAGGTGACCTAATCCCCCAACTTAAAACACGCCACGGGCGCATTTGCACAGTGGTGAAGGGAGGGGCGGGGCCTCAGGTGACATGTGCGCAAACACGCCCTGTGGTGCGTTTTAAGTTGGGGAGTTAATTCCCTTTGAATCATGGGGGCCAACTAGCCCACCAGGTACCTTCAGTAAGCACAACAGAGTTGCGTTGCAGAGAGGTGAAAAAGGTGCGTGGCCTCGAACGCCTCTCTGCAACTCAGCTCTGTGGTCCTAACTGTGGGTACCTGGGGGCTGGTTGGGCCTCAGGGACCCTCAGGATTCAAGGGGACTTAATCCCGCAA
>CAWUFW010025369.1:0-45969 GCA_963921515.1 Calotriton arnoldi
GGAGCCTAGCCTATACTCCTTCCCCCTGTTCCCTGGGGGCGATTGCCTTCCTCTGAGTTTCTCAACAGTCTCATTTTGTGGAGATTTGCCCTGCACTCAATTGAGTATTGGGTTGATTGTTAATGTACGTTTGAGTGGTGGTTTGATCAGTTGTGTTAGCAATTCCGTGTTCCCTACATGTGAGTTTGTAGGGGGCACTGCAGCGGTGGAGGTCAATTGCATCTTCAGGGAATTTACTAGGGTTTTTAAGTTCTGCAATTCCTTTACTAAAGCATGAACTTTTTCTGCTAGTCCCTGTATCTCCGATGGATTGTGCCTACAATGGCATCCTTCTGTAAGCTGCATGGGTTATTTGTCTGTTGGTAGCTCTTTAAGTGTGCAACTAGAGGGGCTCAGTATTCTACCAAAAACTGTAGTCTCAGGGGTTTCCTCTGCTAGGGGTGCAAATCTATTTGTGTGGGAAATTCCCATGATTCCCCCTCCTCCCACAGCTTCCCTGACAATGTCAGTGAATTTTCCACAAGGTCTCTGCCCTGCCTCTTGTCCATGTGAGGGACTGTTAGGTGGTGTTTGTGTTGCTGGCACAGTTGGTATTTGTGTCAGAGGTTCCTGGTGCGTTGCTACCTGTACCAGATGCTCTATAGCATCTACTCGGCACAAAGAATCCTGTGTTTGATGTACACCCTGCTTTGCATAGAAGGAGGTACGTTTTTTTAGATGGTGTTTCTTGTTTTTTTGTAGTTCCCCCTAGCATTGTCTCAACCTCCTCTATGAGGATATCTATATCGGCTACTGTGCAATTTCCACCCGCGCTTCTCTTCAGTTTGGGCGTTTTACCGTTTCCTGGGGGTGCCTCTGTTGTCTTTCTCTTCACCATGTTTTGGTGTTGCCTAGTGCGTTCAGGGTAAATTCTGGTGTACTTGTGAGGTGGTAGGGCCAACTGGAGGTCGCTCGCTTGATAGAGTGTAGGGTAGTTCGAGAGGAAGGTAGACCCAAGTTTTATCCCTTGCTATCCTTTTATCTAGTGAAAGGCAAAATAGGGAACAGGGATGGGACCCTCCTCTGAGATGGCCTAGAGTTTTAGTGTGTCTGATCTGTTAAGAAGTATGGTCCTAGTTCAACGTTCAGTAATTGCAACTATAAATACAATATAGTACAATGTGGTACAATGGTCGCAGTGGTTCAGGGTCCCTTTGCTATTATCCCAACTAGTCCAGCCTTAACGGTGCAGCTTCCTACGACTTCTGGCATCTAATACAGTGCAGTACCTGCTTGAAGTATCTATATTCACTTGCAACCTTACTGGGGTTAGTGGGAACGGGCGGAAACTGCAGCCGCTGGTCAGCTGAATTGAATCCAAGGTCCAAAGGCCCAGCCCAGCCTCCGCTGGGCACAGACGGGTGTGGACGGGCCCACCCTTGGCCCGGGACTAGCCCGCGTGCATCCCGCGCCGCGGAGGTAGAGGCAGCACTTAAAGCGCTTCACCATCCCTCTTCCCTCAGGAGCTGTGTCTGGAGCAGTTGGTGCACCCTGGGACGAGGAGTCCCACCAGGGTGTTTGGAGGTAGGAGTGCAGCCAAAAGTAAGGATGCCGTGCACAGCGGTGGTAGAGGCAGAGCTTTAAAACACGTTCACCACGCCTCCCCCCTCGGCAGCTGTGTCTGGAGCACTCGGCGCACCCTGGGACAAGGAGTCCCACCAGGGTGTTTGGAGACAGGAGTGCAGCCAAAAGTAAGGATGTCCCACGCCGCGGGGGTAGAGGCAGCGCTTTTAGCGCTTTCACCATGCCTCCCCCATCGGCAGCTGTGTCTGCAGCAGTCGGTGCACCCTGGGACAAAGAGTCCCACCAGGGTGTTTGGAGGCAGGAGTACAGCCAAAAGTAAGGATGTCCCGCTACGTGGGGGCAGGAGCAGTGCTTTAAGTGTGTTCACCACGCCTCCCCCCTCGGCAGCTGTGTCTGGAGCAGTCGGTATACCCTGGGACAACGAGTCCCACCAGGGTGTTTGAAGGCAGCAGTGCAGTCAAAAGTAAGGATGTCCCACTCCACGGGGGTAGAGGCAGTGCTTTAAGTGCATTCACCATGCCTCCCCCCTCGGCAGCTATGTCTGGAGCAGTTGGTGCACCCTGGGACAAGGAGTCCTACCAGGGTGTTTGGAGGCAGGAGTGTGGCCAAAAGTAAGGAGTCCAACACTTTCCCTACTGTTGTACAGACTGGAGTTGAAATAGTAACTTTAACCCCTCCGTAGACCAACACTTTTCCTACTGTTGCACAAACTGGGGGAGAATAGTAAATGTTGCCTCTCCAAAGTCCAACGCTTTCCCTACTTTTGCACTAACTGGAGTAGGTATAGTAATTTGTACCCATCCTGAGTTCAACGCTTTCCCTACTGTTACACAGACTGGAGTGGGAATAGTAAATGTATCCTCTCCGAAGTCCAATGCTTTCTCTACTGTTGCACAGACTGGAGTGGGAATAGTAAATTTAACCCCTCTGAATTCCAAAGCTTTCCCTACTGTTGCACAGACTGGAGCGGGAATAGTCAATCTCACCCCTCCGAAGTCCAATGCTTTCCTTACTCTTGCACAGACTGGGGTGGGAATAGTAAAATTAAATCCTCTGAAGACTAATGCTTTCCCTACTGTTGCACAGACTGGCGTGGGAATAGCAAATTTAGTGCCTCTGAAGTCCAATGCTTTCCCTACTGTTGCACTGTCTGGAGCTAGAATAATAAATGTAACCCTTCTGAAGTCCAACGCATTTCCTACTTTTGCACAAACTGGAGTTGGAATAGTACATTTTAGTTCAGCAAAGTCCAACGTTTTCCCTACTGTTGTACCGACTGGAGCTAGAATAGTAAATGTAACCCCTCCGAAGTCCAACGCTTTTCCTACTGTTGCACAAATTGGAGTTGGAATAGTAAATTTTACTTATGCGATGTCCAACATTTTACCTACTGGTGCAAATACTGGAGTGGGAATAGTAAATTTAACTCCATTGAAGTTCAACGTTTTCCTTACTGTTGCACAGACTGGAGTGGGAATAGTAAATTTAACCCGTCTGAAGTCCAACGCTTTCCCTACTGTTGCTCAGATTGGAGTGGCAATAGTAAATTTAACCCCTCCGAAGTTCAAAGCTTTCCCTACTGTTGCACAGACTGGAGTGGGAATAGTAAATTCAGTGCCTCTGAAGTCCAACGCTTTTCCCACTGTTGCACAGACTGAAGTGGAAAAAAGTACATGTAACCCCTCTGACGTTCAACGCTTTTCCTACAGTTGCACAGACTGGAGTGGCAATAGTAAATTTAACCTCTCTGAAGTCCAGTTGCACTGACTGGAGCTAGAATAGTAAATTTAACCCCTTTCGAAGTCGAACGCTTTCCCCACTGTTGCAAAGACTGGAGTTGGAATAGTAAATGTTACTTATGTGAAGTCCAACGTTTTACCTACTGTTGCAAAGACTGGAGTGGGAATAGTGAATTTAACCCCTCTGTAGCCCAACGCTTTTCCTACTGTTGCTCAGATTGTTTTGGGAATAGTAAATTTAACCCCTCTGAAGTTCAGCGCTTTCCCTACTGTTGCACAAACTGGAGTGGGAATAGTAAATTCAGTGCCTCTGAAGTCCAATGCTTTCTCCACTGTTGCACCGACTGAAGTGGGAAAAGTGCATGTAACCCCTCTGAAGTTCAACGCTTTTCCTACTGCTGCACAGACTGGAGTTGGAATAGTACATTTTACTTCTGCAAAGTCCAACATTTTCCCTACTGTTGCACAGACTGGTATGCGAATAGTAAATTAAACCCCCCAGAAGTCCAACGCTTTGCCTACTGTTGCACAGACAGGAGTTGGAATAGTAAGTTTAACCCCTCCCGAAGTCCATCACTTTCCCTACTGCTCAGACTGGAGTAGGAATAGTAAATGTAACCCCTTTGAAGTCCAACACTTTTCCTACTTTTGCCCAAACTGGTTGGGGATAGTACACTTTACCCCTTTGAATTTCAACGCTTTCCCTATGGTTGCACAGATTGGAGTTGAAATAGGGTATATTTTCTTTTCTTATTTCAATAATTATTTTTTACATTGTTAAAATATATTTATTAGTATTATTTGTTGTTTTCATATTTATGTTAGTAATTTAGTTTAATGTTTTGCACTTGTGTTTTAATATTTTTTATGTTTCATTAAAATATATAACTATACATTTTTATATATGTATGCTTTTTATAATAGTAATACATTGATTTAAAAAATGTAATATAAATTAAAATATATATTTTTATTAATAGTGTTACATTATATATATGTATATATAGATAGATAGATAGATAGATAGATAGATATTTTTAATTGAGTATATACTTATATATATATTTTTAACAAAATAATTTTTTATTTGACAAGATTTTTGCATTGTTTTTAGTGATATTAGTGTGAATAATATTTTTGTTCTAATATTTTTGTACTTACTATTGCAAGTACAGGTAGACAATATTTTTTACAACGATATTTTTGACATGATACATGTGTAGCACGATATTTGTTGTTCTGATTATGTCAAACTGGTTGGGGATAGTACACTTTACCCCTTTGAATTTCAACGCTTTCCCTATGGTTGCACAGATTGGAGTTGAAATAGGGTATTTTTTATTTTCTTATTTCAATAATTATTTTTTACATTGTTAAAATATATTTATTAGTATTATTTGTTGTTTTCATATTTAATTATTTTTGTAATTTAGTTTAATGTTTTGTACTTGTGTTTTAATATTTTTTATGTTTCATTAAAATATATAACTATATATTTTTATATATTTATGCTTTTTATAATAGTAAAACATCGATTTAAAAAATGTAATATAAATTAATATATATATTTTTATTAATAGTGTTACATTATATATATGTATATATAGATAGATAGATAGATAGATAGAGAGATATATATTTTTAATTGAGTATATACTTATATATATTTTTTTAACAAAATAATTATTTATTTTACAAGATTTTTGCATTGTTTTTAGTGATATTAGTGTGAATAATATTTTTGTTCTGATATTTTTGTACTTACTATTGCAAGTAGAGAGAGACAATATTTTTGACATCGATATTTTTGACATGATACATGTGTAGCACGATATTTGTTGTTCCGATATTATGTCAGACATCCTTGGGTAGGGAAATCACCAAGGACTCTCTAGATAACAATGGGAGCTCTGCTTTATCCAAGGCTGCTGCTTAAATCCTGACTTGCAAGGGAACTAGGAGTAAGTTGGATACAATTTGGATAGTAGCCTGTCAAGTCCAGGCCTACTGTAGGCAGTTGATTGATAGCCCCTCTGAGCTAGTTATGAGTAATTTGGCCACCAGGTTTTTCTCTATGACCCTGATTCCACATAGCAAGTGGTGGCCTGTCTAGTAAAGCTTTTACCTCCTCTGCTGGGGCTTCATCATGGGGACCGTATAGATCCTTAGAGTAGGTATGAAAGTAATCATCAATGTGTCCCTGTTCATTTACCATTGAGCCATTTGTAGTTTTGACATAAGGGATTGAATTTCCTCCAGTCTCAGGATGTATGCACCAAGATAATATCCTCCCATGCTTATCTTCCCATTCATGTACTCTAGCGAGACATTCACAATAATGGTGGCAACTGAGTTTTTCAACAGCTTGTGTGAAACTAATTTTACTTTAATTCGCAGATTCGGAGATTACCACTTTTGGAAAGGGGGGCTGCTCGGGCAGAGGGGTGGGCTGTAATCCCCAAATGTATAGTGGAGGTGTGTGCATACCCACCCGTAGCATCACTAAAAGGGTTATAATCTTATAGCATTCTTTGCAGGTATTACGATCTCCACAAGGAAGAGCACAGATGGTTTGAACACAGCACTCTATCAAGGCAGACATTCATGACACATAAGCTTGCATAGTATGAGTAGTCTCTAGTCATACTATGATGTAGCCACCATATATCTGCCAAATCCCCAGTTATGCACCCAACTGGTAAAAGCCTTTGCCACTTTAATGACTTAGCCCTGACACTGATGGTGTAAAGTGGCCCAATGTTACATCATCACTGACACAATTATAGCCCCCACTCAACACCCTTGAGCAGCCCGTCACCTAACCAAACTGCTGTGATAGGGAAATAAAAAACTCAAGTTGGTCTTGGTTTGTGCCAAATATACTGTCCAGCAAGATCTCTTGCCCATACATCTACCCGCTACCAGGACCCACTGTCCCTCCTTATCAATCCTGGCATGAGTGGTGGTGAGAATGGGACACCGGGCCTAATCCAAATCAATGTCACTCTTGTATATACAGTTGAAAATAATTGACTCCTCTCTCTTCAATGCAGATGGACAACTTCTGAAGTGGAGAGATGTGTTTCTTAGAGACATTTTATATGTACCGTTCTCTGTTTAAGGTAGGCAACAACTTTGTGTCTCTTAACTAAGGAGCCCAGGTCCTTTGCATTCCAAATGATAAGAGAGTAGATATTCAATTTCCAATAGTATGGAACCATGCCCTCTTCCTCACAGTGCCTCTCATCCTCAAAGCAGGGGTTTTCCCACAGCACATCACAAACCCCCATTGAAGCCCTCCATTGTCTGGCCTGTTAGCAATCCTATATCTCACTGCAAATGTAAGAACCAGATGTGTGAACATGTGAACCCAACTCCTTCACCCCAGAGCAGAAAGGCAACAGCCTCACTCCGAAAAATTAAAGCTTCAAACATTCTCACAATAAATGTATGGGTCCCGTCTGGCAAAAAAAGTTCATCTACCTCAGCTCCTTCCTGGAAGTTTCAGGGTGATCCGTCAAGTGGCCGTGAAAAAAGGGGGGGTCCCAAAATGTAAATTACCCATGATTTTTCCACAGAAGTCTTTAGACACAGCTGCAGCAAAAACTGAATTACACCAAATTTGTCAGGAAGCTAGATCTTGGTCCACAGATTGTGCTTTTTGTGATTTGGTGAAAATCAATTCAGTAGTTTTTGAGAAATTAAGGGTGAAAAATAATTGTATATTTGGACTGTTGAGCTGGAGAGAGTCCCACGGGAGTCAAAATTTAAAAATGGAAGCCTGTGATTGATGTAGAGTCAAGTTTTTACCATGAGCCTTCACGCGGGACCAAGAAGCTTCCGTGTGTCTCACGAGAGCGAACTCTCTGATTGCCTGGATGTCAGAAATGATGTCATAGAACAAGTCATGAGTGATTTCATATGTGAGGCAATAAGCAGTTGCATGGTGGGGTCTCAAGTTATAGTTTTTTAGTTCAAAATGTTATCGTTCTCAGTGAGAAATTCACCTAACTATAACACTACTTTAACCTTTGTTTTATCAATATATATATATATATATATATATATATATATATATATATATATATATAGTATTTTTTTGCAGCATTTGCACATGATCGTTCGAAGGGTCCTTAAAACATAATTAAATGAAAGTTTTGTAATTCTTAAGGCACTTTATATACAAATACATGTTGGGAGTTCTTAGCAGAGCAATAACATTGATGTTTTATGGCTGCTTTTATCATACCCGCATTTATGCGTTTTAACGTGTCATTCAATTACTTTTGCACTATGTACTATGTATGCCAAAATGTAAATGTATTTATACGGATTAATTGCATAGTTTGCACATGGTAGCAGGAGTGTAGGACCAATGTTTACAATTGTGTTTCATGAATGTTTATGATTGTACTGTAGAAGGGAAGTTCAGACGAGTAGTCTGTCTTCGCTTTTTTTGAGAACTTTGCACTTTAAATTCAGGGAGGAAATGACGATAAACCATGTGATCAAGGCCCTGCGAGGCCGAAACGCGTCATGGCAGCACAGCACAAACAATAAAAATTCGCACGAAACAAGAGGAGTCCGTTTCCAATTTTTGGGATTCTGCATCGCAAGAATCTTCGTCAAAAAAAGGACAAACTTACAATTTATTCCAATACGGCTTCCTTGGAGCTAACAGACCCCTCTCAATTTGGGCAAAGTGGCAGGAAGCTGATCCGGCTTTGAACCGGAAACGAAAGTCTCCTGGAGGAGAAGGCTGCGGAATAAGCCCCCGGACGGTGAAGACTTCGAGCCTATCGTGATTGAGCAGTGAAGTGAGTGTCGGAGAACGCGATCTACACAAGCCAAAGCACCGAGGTAGGAAGTCACAAGAGTGTCCGGTGAGAGGTGTGCATGAGGGGAGACTGCAGAGTACGGCAGAAATCTCCAATTAAACACCAAACAGTGCGACATGGCTGTCGAGGTATTACGCGGTAGGGAGGAGGCGGCAGAGGAAATGTTTGTTGAGACTGTGAGCACGCAGTTACAAGTGAAGGACAGTGACAGGAGCTATAACGGGATTTCACCTAATATCCGGGATCTATATAAAAAACTAGAGAAGCTCATGAAATCCGAGCAGGCCAAGTGGTGGGGACATAAGTCCCTTTCAAAGTACCTTGAGGTGGGCCGTATCCCCCGCGGATTACGCATCATGCTGGCTCCCAGTTATGACAGACCAAACCCGGAGATGTTGCGAGAATGGGCAGAAAGTAATTTGGAGTCATCGCGCCGGCTGGTGGAGATCTTGGTAAAGTACGCAGACATAGATAGGAAGGAACTGCAGAAACAGATATATTCGATAAACCAACAAATAGAGGCAATAGAAGTAAGTGAGGCAACATCTAAAAGTCGGGAAGAAATGATTGCCTGCCTCAAAAAAGAAGAAGACATCATAAAGAAACGGAAAACATTCAAATTTCAAAGAGATAAGAACGACTACGATCAGGGGCATATCTTTACCTTTGCTCGTAAATATGAGGCGAGAAAGCAAAAGACACACAATTGATGGATGGAATGCAGAACAAATCAAAACATTCACCCCCAGTCAAGAAATCTGGGTTAAATCCATCATTCTTTTGCTCACCATGCCACCCCAGTTTAGACCTGGCCATATGCAAATCAGTCTTGACCCTGTGCCTCATGGGAACAGTCCAGCCTGAACTGCCAAGCCAGGTCCTCCCTGGACCGGAAACAAGCATCCTAGGACCGGTTTCAGGGTTTCACCCCTCTTCAGCCACGATAGCTTGATTCCAGTGGCACAGTGAGCCCAGGACCCACGTCTGGGCATACCTGGCGCACTTAGGGCGAGAAAGCAAAAGACACACAATTGATGGACGGAATGCAGAACAAATCAAAACATTCACCCCCAGTCAAGAGATCTGGGTTAAATCCATCATTCTTTTGCTCACCATGCCACCCCAGTTTAGACCTGGCCATATGCAAATCAGTCTTGACCCTGTGCCTCATGGGAACAGTCCAGCCTGAACTGCCAAGCCAGGTCCTCCCTGAACCGGAAACAAGCATCCTAGGACCGGTTTCGGGGTTTCACCCCTCTTCAGCCAGGATAGCTTGATTCCAGTGGCACAGTGAGCCCAGGACCCACGTCTGGGCATACCTGGCGGACTTAGGGCGAGAAAGCAAAAGACACACAATTGATGGACGGAATGCAGAACAAATCAAAACATTCGCCCCCAGTCAAGAGATCTGGGTTAAATCCAACATTCTTTTGCTCACCATGCCACCCCAGTTTAGACCTGGCCATATGCAAATCAGTCTTGACCCTGTGCCTCATGGGAACAGTCCAGCCCGAACTGCCAAGCCAGGTCCTCCCTGGACCGGAAACAAGCATCCTAGGACCGGTTTCAGGGTTTCACCCCTCTTCAGCCAGGATAGCTTGATTCCAGTGGCACAGTAAATATGAGGCAGCAAGAGCTTCACACCAAAATTCAAGATCTAGTGTAGATACAGGAGCGACGTTGGGCCCCACTCGAGAAGTGCAATCAACGACATCTATGTCAGATATGAGCTCATCTGCAGACACGGAATCTGAGGCAGAACTACAAATGGGCCAGGCAAGAGAAATAAATGCAAAGAAGAACAAATTGTCGTTAGGTGAAGAATTGGGTTTTTTACCAGAACAAATGCGCCAGACGCTGCGCCCCAGGAACGTGCAATCAGGGCAAAGCAAAGGAGAAACGCAAGGCGCCATGAGAGAAGGCGGAGAAAGTGCCAAAACACGAGGGGACAAGAGATTGACAAACAGAAATTTGCGACGCAAGTAACACAATCGCCAATAAATACTAACACCATCATAAACTTGTCCACAATAGTCCTCGACCAGGCTGAACAACAGTTGCTGGCACTGGGACTATCGTATTGTCCGGAACACAATTTTGATTACCCACAAACAAGAGTGGATATCTATAAATATATACGAAAGCTAAAATTGCAAAAATGTCATCTCCTCAAATTGAGCAAACAAGCTGAAACTACCCCTAAAGATTCCTCACCAAGCAATATTACAAAATTAGCTGCCTCTGATGTCATCTTGCTTCGAAACCTTCAGGACCTTGAACGAGACATAGTAAGTCAGGAACCATTCCAGTCTACACAGACATTTATGGATGGGCAACAAACGAACATCATGGCCACAATAAAATCAGGTTTCAAACCGAATTCAACTTTTGTACCTATTTCGCCCAGAGATAACATTGATATTTTCAATGAACAAATCACCAAAGAGATCAAGACATTATATGGCAAAAGTCAACAAAACAGCAGAAAATTGAGTGCACATCAATATAAATATAAACAGCTGGTTCAGAAACTCCAAAAGAATGACGCAGTAGTGGTCAGAAATTCGGACAAGGGGGGTAACGTCGTTATTTGTCCAAAACAGCAATATCTGGAAGAAGCCATGAGACAATTGGGGGACAGGAGCTGTTATAAATTGGCAAACAAACAAATTGTCGCAACAGCACAGAACGATTTATTTTCAAAACTTTTGGCTTGGAAAAGTATGGGTATGATCAACCAGGAGGAGTATAAATTTATGAAAAAAGATTACCCTGTACTACCCGTCATATATTTCATACCAAAAGTACATAAAGACAAGGTAAAACCCCCTGGAAGGCCAATAATATCGGCTAAGCAAAGCCTACTTGAGAATGTGTCGATATTCATTGACTCTTTTCTGCAAGATTTAGTAAGAACATTGCCGTCATATGTACAGGACACAACAGATTTTTTGTTAAAAGATACAGGAGGTGCAATGGCATGATGATTATCTTTTGTTAACATTGGATGTATCAAATTTATACACACTTCCATTAATCATAGTGATGGCATAAGGGCACTAGAACATTTCTTAGGCACCAGGCCAATAGAACTATATATGCACAACAAAATGATTGTTGACCTAACTATATTCTGTCTGGAAAATAACTATTTTCTGTTCCAGCAACAGGTGTACCATCAAACCAGAGGCGCAGCTATGGGGGCTAGTTTTTCCCCTAGCTACGCCTACCTTCATATGGGGTGGTGGGAGGAGAAAATTGTGGCCACCTCATATGCAGATGTCCTAAGTAACCATGTTATCAAATGGGTTCGCTATATTGACGATCTATTTATAATCTGGCGGGGTGACATACATGATGCAGAAGATTTCATCCTGAAACTAAATAATAACAACATAAATTTGCACCTGACATACACGATTAGTGCGAAAACTGTTTGTTTCTTGGATGTTGAGGTTTATACGAGAGACGGTAATATGAATACCAAGTTACACCGCAAACCCACAGCGGGTAATACTATATTACACTCAAGCAGCTTCCATCCAAAACACACTATATGCAGCATTCCTTTTGGAGAAATGCTGCGGATACGCAGGATCTGCACTAATGAACATGACCTTATCGAGGCACAGCAGGAATGTAAGTCCAGGTTCCTAGCCAGAGGATATGCTAGTGCACTTATTGACAAAGCCATCTGTCGTACCAGAACTATGTCTAGGGAGGACCTGTTATTTAAACCTTCCCATACCAAGGCCAAACAGACACAAAATACAGGACGTGATATAGGAAATCCAAGGCTTATCATGACATACAACAAACAAAAAGATAGCCTTGTTAGGATCATCAAAAAGAATTGGCATCTTGTTCGCAATGATCCTGTAATAGGTGACACACTTGCTCAGTCCCCTTTGATTACGTATAGAAAAGCTCCCAGCACCAGCGATTTTCTGGTTAGCAGTAGTCCCAAAGTTAAAACTGGCACCAGTTGGCTAACTGGTAGCAAGGGATTTATAAGATGCACTACATGCAGAGCATGTAAGTTTGGCACCAGCAAAACTTCCTTCAGTACCCCCTTCAGGGACAGACCCCTGATTATAGATAAACATCTCACGTGTAGAACGGAGTTTGCAATCTACGTGCTGGAGTTCTCTTGTGGGCTGCGGTACGTGGGCAGCATGAAACTGCCGGCCCACAAGAGAATTCTCCAGCACTTACGAGCCATAACAAACTCGGATATAGCCTATCCGGTGGCTCGCCACTTCATGGAAATCCACGAAAAAAACCTGGACCATTTGAAATATTTCATAATAGATTGCATCCCTCCACAAAGAAGAGGTGGTAATAGAGAGGCTTGTCTGAGGAGATTAGAAACCAAGTATATTTTAGAACTAGATAGTAAGAGTCCCCAAGGATTAAACACAACTGAGGATCTATATACTTGGCTTTGATATAACAGTCTAGACACTTTCATACCAGATAGTAGACAAACATTTCCATGAGTCACATTGAACTATTATGGTTTTTACTTGTACTATAGGCCGCTACTCCTTCTAACTGCATTTATGAGGAAAATTCGTCTTGTTTCCCCCTTCCCTTTTCGTTTTTCTTTATGGATATGAGTTGATGAGTAATCATCTTTTTCCATAATTGTCCATTTTCTTAGGCACCATGCACTTTTCCTGCATAGGAACGATGTGCAGGTGAGCACTTTTTGCACACATATAGCACATTGTACTTTACACTCTTACAGTACATATAGTAGGACAGATGCCCACAGGGGCAGTGCTCTCCTTTTTTGCAGCATTTGCACATGATCGTTCGAAGGGTCCTTAAAACATAATTAAATGAAAGTTTTGTAATTCTTAAGGCACTTTATATACTAATACATGTTGGGAGTTCTTAGCAGAGCAATAACATTGATGTTTTATGACTGCTTTTAACATACCCGCGTTTATGCGTTTTAACGTGTCATTCAATTACTTTTGCACTATGTACTATGTATGCCAAAATGTAAATGTATTTATACGGATTAATTGCATAGTTTTCACAAGGTAGCAGGAGTGTAGGACCAATGTTTACAATTGTGTTTCATGACTGTTTATGATTGTACTGTAGAAGAGAAGTTCAGACGAGTAATCTGTCTTCGCTTTTTTTGAGCACTTTGCACTTTAAATTCAGGGAGGAAATGACGATAAACCATGTGATCAAGGCCCTGCGAGGCCGAAACGCGTCATGGCAGCACAGCACAAACAATAAAAATTCGCACGAAACAAGAGGAGTCCGTTTCCATTTTTTGGATTCTGCATCGCAAGAATCTTCTTCAAAAAAAGGACAAACTTACAATATATATATATATATATATATATATATATATATATATATTCACTGAAAAAACCATAGGTTTTAGGGACAGTTATAGTTAGTTGGACATTTCACTCATTCAAAACCATAGAAATTCCCCGTTATAGTTAGTTCAGCTAACTATAACTCGCGCCCCGCAATGCACTGCTGATGACGTCACATATTACATCACTCATGACATGGTCAGTGACATCACTGATGACATCACTGATGACATCTCAAATGACATCACTGATGACATCACTGATGACATCATCCAGTGACTGTGTGTTTCTGTAAAGTTTAAATATGTTTAATATATATAGGGAAAGGCGTATTGAAGAATGAGTGGGTGTATAAGTGTCTGAATTGATGATTTAGTATGTGAGTGACTGACTCTACAAGTGAGTGATTAAACGTATCTTACTGAATGCATGGGTTAGTGACTAAACTGTGTGAATGTCTGTATCTGTCTGTTTGTTGGTGTGTAAGTGGATGCATGGATTTGTGAATAGCTACATGAGTGTCTATATGGGTTATTGATTGGTTCTCTGAGTATCTGTATGGCTGCCTGAGTGTTTGTGTGGGTGGGGTGTGTGTGACTCTGTACATAGATGTGTGAGTGGGTGATTCACTGGGTGCATGATTTCAAGAGTGCATCTGTGATGGACTGCTTGGGTGGGTGAGTGTGTGTATGGGTGTGTTAGTGAGTTAATGTATATCTCAGTGGTACATGTGCGAGTAACTACATATGTAAAAGGCAGTATATATGTGTGTTAGAGTATTTAAATGGCTATAAGTGAGAGTATGTGATAGTGAGAGTGGCTGTATGGATGCGTGTGTGCTTGTATCAGTTATTGTATAAGAGCGTAAGAATGTGCTAGTATTTAAATGAGTAAGTGAG
Organism: Calotriton arnoldi; assembly: GCA_963921515.1. Lineage (NCBI taxonomy): Eukaryota > Metazoa > Chordata > Amphibia > Caudata > Salamandridae > Calotriton > Calotriton arnoldi. The sequence goes on from CAWUFW010025369.1 coordinate 14,385, forward strand.
CTGGTGTGTGTATAACTGTATAGGTGAGTAAATGGGTGTGTGATTAATTTTTGCATGACTGACTAGGTGTGTGAGTACCTCTATGGATGAGTGGCGGTGTGTGAGTGTTTATATAGGTGTATGAGTGCATATGATAGTCCTGTACTGAGTGACTGTAAGTATGAGTGACTGTACGGGTGAGTGAATGGATGTGTGTGTAGACCTAAGAATCAGTGAGTGGGTATGTAGTTTTGGTGTTGGAGTGTCTATGGTTTTGAGAATGGCAGTCTGTAATTTAGAGTGGGTGTATCAAAAGTTATATTAGGGTGTGAGAAGATGCATGAAATTATCACATGGATGATGTCATTTGAGATGTCACTGACCATGTCATGAGTGATGTAATATGTGACGTCATCAGCAGTGCATTACGTGGGCGCGAGTTATAGTTAGCTGAACTAACTATAACGGGGAATTTCTATGGTTTTGTATGAGTGAAATGTCCAACTAACTATAACTGTCCCTAAAACCTATGGTTTTTTCAGTGAATTTCAAAGGTTTTTTAAATGCTCATTTCTAACTATAACGTGTCTGAAACCTATGGTTTTTTCAGTGAATTTCAAAGGTTTTTTAAATGCTAATTTCTAACTATAACGTGCCTGAAACCTATGATTCTTTAAGTGAATTTCAAAGGTTTTTAAATGCTAGTTTCTAACTATGCCTACAGAGGTAGGACATGTGAAGAAAGAAGAAAAACGCACAGAAAGAAGCAAAAGATGTGCAGAAAGAACCAACAGAGGAGCAGAAAGAGGCCTTGTTGCAAAATCATCCTGTGCCCACAACTTTTTCAGACGGGTACTGGTGGTAACTGACTCTGACTAACCAGAGCCAGTGCTATGCTAAAAGACACTTAGAATACAGTGAAAACACCTACATACACTAGGGAACACTATGCGTTGGGGTACCCCTGTGATTAGCATGACCTCCTCTGCAAGTCCCTAGTACATAAAAGGGCAGGGGGATTAAAACTACCTCTTAAAACGCGCTACAGGGCGCGTTTGCACAGTGGTGAAGGGAGGGGGCCTGAGGTGACATGTGTGCAAACACGCCCCGTGGCGCGTTTTAAGTTGCGGGATTAAGTCCCCTTGAATCCTGAGGGTCCCTGGGGCCCAACTAGCACCCCAGGTACCTACAGTTAGGACCACAGAGCTGAGTTGCAGAGAGGCGTTCCGAGGCCACGCACCTTTTTCACCTCTCTGCAACGCAACTCTGTTGTGCTTACTGAAGGTACCTGGTGGGCTAGTTGGCCCCCAGGGTCCCTCAGGATTCAAAGGGAATTAATTCCCAACTTAAAACACACCACAGGGCGTGTTTGCGCACATGTCACCTGAGGCCCCGCCCCCTCCCTTCACCACTGTGCAAACGCGCCCGTGGAGCGTTTTAAGTTGGGGGATTAGGTCACCTTGAATCCTGAGGGTCCCTGGGGCCCAACTAGCCCACCAGGTACTTCCAGTAAGCACCACAGGCCTGCGTTGCAACGCCTGTAACATATTGTGCATGTGAGAAGTTGGCCTGGCATATGCTGTCCACTAATTATAGTGGGCACCTTGCACCAGTCCAAATCGACTCTTATGGTAGGTAGGTTAAAGACAACCTTATTGAAAGCTATCCTAGTGGTAGCTGTGGAGAGCAGCCTTCAGGCTAAGTCTTGAAGGAATGTAAAGCAGCTTGTTTTACCAGTCTATAATCTCTTGAGTGACCAAATGAAAGAGCACCACACCAGGTATATATTCAAAATATATGTATTTATTACTAAACACACCCCTCTAGTCTCTTTATGAGGCTAGAGTTCGAAGTACATAGGTTATAAGATCTTAAATCACAGTAATAGCACAAATACACGTTTGGGCCCTAGGGGCGTACCAAACCATATACCAATAAAGTGGTATGCGAACCACGACTGAACTAGACACTAGGCCTAGAGCCTCTAGAAGTGCTTGGACCACAAGGAACCACCCAAGGTAGTGACACAGGGGACCCACGGGAGACGCGTGCAGTGTAAATACACAACCGCGATACGCCGTTAACTTCTATGGAGAAAGTCGGGATCGGGAAAATAGAGGAAAGGGACACTTAAAAGAGGACTAGGACAAAACCCTTTGAGATCTAGGACTTTGAAGAGTCTCTACCCACGGGAGCACCGGAGTACTCGTGTTACCTCACCCAGGGAAGCCGGGTGCATAGGTGCCTTTCGGGGTCGGGTTTCGTCGTCGGTTCTTATGGCGATCTGCTGCAAAGTGCTGCTGGCGACCAGGAGAAAAGTGTCCGGGTGGATCCAAGAGTGGATCGGAGTTCTGAAGAACCTGAAAGCAGAGGGGACAGAGTCTGGGTCACTAGCCAGTGACCAGGGAGGCGATGGACAGATGCCCACCGATGTCGAGTGCTTCAGGTTCGATGACGGTCGTCTTGACTCTTCAGCCACGAGGTCCGGGAGGCGTTGTCGGCGACCAGGAGCAGGATTCGGGCTGTTGCTCGATGTCTGTCGAGTGCAGAGGTGTCGGCGACCAGATTGGACCCAACAAGCCTTGGCAACGGCAAGTCTCGAGTAAGATGTAGATCGTCGATGATGCAGACCAGCAAGGTCTGGGGAACTCACCCAGCGAGGGTAAGTGAGGGCAGGCCTGGAGCAACCAGACTGCCAAGTAAAGAAAAGATTGGCCTTCGTTAAGGGCTACTAGCCAACGGGCTAGCGACCGCGAAGGAGCCTCGTGACGCCGCACGTGGAGCTGGCTTACAGGACACTCGTGGAGTGGGGGCCAGTGATCTTCGGTGCAGGTGGTGCTGGAGGCTAGGGCTACTCGGAGCCCAAAGCACGACTTCTTGGGAGACCCAGAAGATGGTGCACTTGCAAATGTGCTCGGTGTCCAGGGGTCACGGTCTCAAGTCACCCACGATAGCCACGGGCCTCAGCTTTGCTGGGGACTCAGGGTAGCCTCGGGGAAGTCTGAGAATCCACCTCTGGTGATGCGATGACTTCGGCGTCCGACGGGAGCTTCAGTGATGCGAACCGGACAGATGCTTCTTTGGTGCCTGCCAAGCAGGGGAGTCACTCCTTGACCCCAAGGAGATTCTTCAGTCCTCTAATCGTGAGTAGAGCGTCGAAGGTCCAGGATTCTGTTTCAGAGTTTCGTCCAGGTATAATCTAATCTTGCTGTGGCAAGGGTTCCCCATTTTAACTAGTAAAACAGGGAGGGACTAACTCTATGACCCCACCTATGGGAGGGTCAAGGGAGGGGTGGCTACACCCACTTCCCTTTGTCCAGTTTCGCGCCAGAGCAGGGGCAGGTAGCCCCTGAGCTGGTTTGAACTGGCATATGCACAGAGGAGCCTTTTGCTCCCCCAGTGCAGGACTTCAAAGCACTCTAAGAGTGCACCCACCCAGCCCCAATACACATTATCCTGTCTGGGGAGGTGGTCACACCTCCCTGCAACAGGAAACCTATTGTCCAGGCCTCCCCTGCCGGAGTTTCGTCCAGCAGCAGGAGGCCAGACTTGTGTCTGTGGCAGCAGCATCCATTTTGTGATGCCAGGGCTTCAGAAAGAAGTTACCGGGTAAGCCAGAGTTAACATGTCTTTCCCTCTAGAAGGGTGGAATGCTACCCCCGCCGCCAGGATTGGCGGGGGGTAGTATTCCAAGATGTTTGACACCAAACACGACATGTTTAGGTGCAGCCATTCCAAAGTTAGCATTTTACCGCGAGGATATAATGCGCTTAAGAGTATATGGTCAGGCTGCACTACAAACAGCATCAGAGATGGTCTCCGAACGCTGCAGAGGGGCCCTGCTCATGCAGGGGCACCCTCTCACATAGGAACCATGCACTCTGCCTTTAGGATTGATAAGGCCTGCCTTAGGAGTGACTTATAGGTTTCTAGGTGTGTATGTATTTCGTGATATAGGTAACCTATATCACAGTAAGGGGTGCATGCACCACCTTACCCAGGCTGCAGTAGCAGACCTGTGGTGTCAGTTTGGATGGCCTTCCAGGGGTGGCATAATACATGCTGCAGCCCCTGGCAGGCCTCTGAGGTACCTATGCCCTTGGTACATAGTATACCATATACTAGGGACTTATAAGGGCACTCCAGATCCCAATCAGAGATGTGCCTAAGGCACATGGAATCCATTTTACAGAGAAAGCAGATAGACTGGGGCCCTGAATAGCAGGATCCCAGTCCAACTAAGTCATAAACCAGCAAAACACCATAAAAAAAGTGGGGGCAACCATATAGTCAGATTCCACCTTCCTACATAACCCCCCCAAACGAAAGGAGATAAGGCTAACCTTGGCCAGTTGAGCCTATATTGACTAAGTGGCCATATAAGGAAGCACCTGCACTAGCATGGTTGCCCCCTATGTTATGGTCCACTAAGCAATCCCTCACCCTAAGGGTATGAGAGGGTCTCCACCATGGGGAATCACTACCTCTGGTGTGCTTAGGTAAAGTACAAGGCTGGTGAGGTGTCTGAGTAGGGAAGTGAGGCCCTAGGAATGTTGGCCTCAGTTTCCTCAGATCACTGGTCACCATGTATGCCTGTCTTTCCATGACTGAGTTGCACTTTGCTCTAAGGGTCAACCTTTGGCTGCCTACAGCTGGGGGTTGGGTCCCTTTGGATGGAACACTGGAGGGACATGGCAGGTTTGGAACCTTCTGGTCCCAGGTTTGCCCTTGCCTACCAGAGTCCTTCTGGGGGAGGTCCCTACATAAAGGTATGGGGGATCCCTCAGTGTGTAGAGGAATTTTCACCTGGCTAGGGCTACTAGACTGGCTGCCCCTAATCTGCTGATGGGGGCTTCCTCTGGACAGGGGGCCCGGGGGGTCCACTGACCTCCCTGACCTCTGCAGCCCTGGGCTGACTGAGGCAGGGTAGAGAGGGGCAGGTTACCTGCTCCAGACTGGGTACCACCGTGGAAGGGTCCTCTGCCATCAGGGGTGTGGCCAGGCCAGGCCTGACTACCTCTGTGGCAGTTCCTTCACTAGGGGTAGGGTCAGTTCCCTGAGGAGGCTGACCCTTACCTACTGTCTGGGGGAAGAAGACTTTTCTTCAACCCTTTTGCTCTCTTTTGGGGGAGAGTGGGCCATTCTTTCAGGCTCCATCTCTCCAAAGTCTTGGGCTGGGGCTGTGGCCATCACAGCCCCACTAACCTTTGCAGGGACGCCCAACATCCTAAGATGGGTTTGGTGTTCAACTTCAGCCCAGGCTGAAATTTCCAAATCATTGCCCATCAGGCAATCTACAGGTAGGGTTGGGGACACTGCCACTCTTTTGGGCCTGTGACCCCCTCCCAGCTGAGATTGACTATGGCCATGGGGTGATCTGTTCTGACACCATCAATGTTGGTCACCTGGTATTTAAACTCAGGTAAAAGCTGGTGAGGGGGGACTAGTTTCCCTGCCACCATGGTGACACTAGCCCCTGTGTCCCTAAATGCCACAGCTTTCTGACCATTAATCATTGGCTCCAGTCTGTACCTGCCCAATGCTATGGGACCCATGGTAAAGGTGGCAAATCCTATACCACCATCAGAGTCAGAGGAGTCTGTTGAGGGGTCCCTGTCTAAACTAGGGCCCACCTCTGTTCCTCTTGCAAAAGCACCCAACTTTTGGGTGCACTACTCCCAACTGGAGGATTACTACTGGTAGTACCAGGAGGGGTGGTAGTAGTTGTGGGAGGAACATTTTCTTTATTGCCAATCCTGGGGCAACTGGGATCAGTTTTCCAGTGCCCAGGCTTTTTACAGACATGGCAATATGGTTTCTTTTCAGGAGAGGAAGGAGTTTGGGACCCACCCCCAGAAGAGGAATTTTGGGGCCCTGTAGGGGACTTATCCTTAGATTTATCCCCACCTTTCTCTTGGGACTTAGTAGAATCTTTCTTCTGGTCACCACCCTGATTTCTAGTTTTTACTCTGGTTCTGACCCATTTGTCTGCCTTCTTTCCCAATTCTTGGGGAGAGGTCAGATCAGAGTCCACCAGATACTGGTGCAAAAGCTGGTTTTGACAATTATTAAGGATCTGCTCCCTCATAATCAAATTGTACAATCCTAAAAAGTCATGCACTTTGTTGCCATGTATCCAACCTTCCAGAGCCTTTGTAGCACAATCTACAAAATCAACCCAGTCTTGAGTCTGAGCTTTTTGGGTGTCTCTGAACTTCAACCTATACTGTTCAGTGGTTAGGCCAAACCCATCTATCAGAGCACTCTTCAAGACTGTGTAATTGTCAGCATCCTCTTCTCTTACAGTGAGGAGCTTGTCTCTACCTTTGTCTGCAAAGGAGAGCCACAAGATTGCTGCCCACTGCCTCTGGGGGACCTTCTGAACTTTACAGGCCCTCTCCAGTGCAGTTATCCATTTGTGGATGTCATCCCCACTCTGGTAGGGAGGGACAATCTTGTTTAGGTTTCTATGGTCATAAGACCTGTCCCTATCTCTAGGGATATTGCTGCCACCATGGGACTCTAGTCCCAACTTTCTTCTCTCTCTAAGGAGATCTAGGGATTCTCTATCTAAAGCCAATTGCTTCTTCCTGATCTCTAGTTGAGTTTCCTCATACTGGACCAGTCTCTTTCTTCTCTCATGAGAGGATTCCCTCCTGTGAGAAGAAACAGAGCTCCCTATTGAGGTGCCAGAGTGGTTAGACTCCTGAGAAGGAGACCTAGACTTTCTGAGCACACTCATAATCCTTCCTGGGGGGACAAAGGTGTGGTTCTCTAGATCCTCATCTTCATCTTCCCCAGAAGGGATTGGGTTTTCCAGGTCAGGGTCATTGTCACCCTCCTGGTCAGTTTCAGAGGGGGCTGGGGGTAGTAGTACCCCTGGCCCCTTCCTCATCTGCTGGCCCACCCTCTGCTCCTACCCCTTCAGTCTCTGAGGACTTACTAAGATCATAAGCCACCAACAACTCCTGGAGGTGTTGGGTGGTGGGACTTTGGCCTGTCCTTAATTTCCTCACGTTACACAAAGCTCTCAGTTCCAAGAATGGGAGTGTGTCATACTTGGAGGGGGAAGCTCAATGGCTTCCTGCAGGGCATCTTTGGATCCTGCTTTTAAAGACATTACTAGTGTGGTGTGGTGTATGCACTACCTACTCTAGTGTGGCCTACTAAACTCTCTTGAGTTGTAGAAAGGGTTGTGCTATCCCTTAACACACAACTCTAAGTTCAGTAGAACTTACTGATATTCTAAGCTTAAATTATATGTACCTTAGGTACCTTTAGTGGTTTTCAGTTGATCAATTCAATTGAGATTATCTGGTAAAACAATAGCAAGCTGGAATCCCACACGCTGCACACCAATGTGAGAAGTTGGCCTGGCATATGCTGTCCACTAATTATAGTGGGCACCTTGCACCAGTCCAAATCGACTCTTATGGTAGGTAGGTTAAAGACAACCTTATTGAAAGCTATCCTAGTGGTAGCTGTGGAGAGCAGCCTTCAGGCTAAGTCTTGAAGGAATGTAAAGCAGCTTGTTTTACCAGTCTATAATCTCTTGAGTGACCAAATGAAAGAGCACCACACCAGGTATATATTCAAAATATATGTATTTATTACTAAACACACCCCTCTAGTCTCTTTATGAGGCTAGAGTTCGAAGTACATAGGTTATAAGATCTTAAATCACAGTAATAGCACAAATACACGTTTGGGCCCTAGGGGCGTACCAAACCATATACCAATAAAGTGGTATGCGAACCACGACTGAACTAGACACTAGGCCTAGAGCCTCTAGAAGTGCTTGGACCACAAGGAACCACCCAAGGTAGTGACACAGGGGACCCACGGGAGACGCGTGCAGTGTAAATACACAACCGCGATACGCCGTTAACTTCTATGGAGAAAGTCGGGATCGGGAAAATAGAGGAAAGGGACACTTAAAAGAGGACTAGGACAAAACCCTTTGAGATCTAGGACTTTGAAGAGTCTCTACCCACGGGAGCACCGGAGTACTCGTGTTACCTCACCCAGGGAAGCCGGGTGCATAGGTGCCTTTCGGGGTCGGGTTTCGTCGTCGGTTCTTATGGCGATCTGCTGCAAAGTGCTGCTGGCGACCAGGAGAAAAGTGTCCGGGTGGATCCAAGAGTGGATCGGAGTTCTGAAGAACCTGAAAGCAGAGGGGACAGAGTCTGGGTCACTAGCCAGTGACCAGGAAGGCGATGGACAGATGCCCACCGATGTCGAGTGCTTCAGGTTCGTTGACGGTCGTCTTGACTCTTCAGCCACGAGGTCCGGGAGGCGTTGTCGGCGACCAGGAGCAGGATTCGGGCTGTTGCTCGATGTCTGTCGAGTGCAGAGGTGTCGGCGACCAGATTGGACCCAACAAGCCTTGGCAACGGCAAGTCTCGAGTAAGATGTAGATCGTCGATGATGCAGACCAGCAAGGTCTGGGGAACTCACCCAGCGAGGGTAAGTGAGGGCAGGCCTGGAGCAACCAGACTGCCAAGTAAAGAAAAGATTGGCCTTCGTTAAGGGCTACTAGCCAACGGGCTAGCGACCGCGAAGGAGCCTCGTGACGCCGCACGTGGAGCTGGCTTACAGGACACTCGTGGAGTGGGGGCCAGTGATCTTCGGTGCAGGTGGTGCTGGAGGCTAGGGCTACTCGGAGCCCAAAGCACGACTTCTTGGGAGACCCAGAAGATGGTGCACTTGCAAATGTGCTCGGTGTCCAGGGGTCACGGTCTCAAGTCACCCACGATAGCCACGGGCCTCAGCTTTGCTGGGGACTCAGGGTAGCCTCGGGGAAGTCTGAGAATCCACCTCTGGTGATGCGATGACTTCGGCGTCCGACGGGAGCTTCAGTGATGCGAACCGGACAGATGCTTCTTTGGTGCCTGCCAAGCAGGGGAGTCACTCCTTGACCCCAAGGGAGATTCTTCAGTCCTCTAATCGTGAGTAGAGCGTCGAAGGTCCAGGATTCTGTTTCAGAGTTTCGTCCAGGTATAATCTAATCTTGCTGTGGCAAGGGTTCCCCATTTTAACTAGTAAAACAGGGAGGGACTAACTCTATGACCCCACCTATGGGAGGGTCAAGGGAGGGGGTGGCTACACCCACTTCCCTTTGTCCAGTTTCGCGCCAGAGCAGGGGCAGGTAGCCCCTGAGCTGGTTTGAACTGGCATATGCACAGAGGAGCCTTTTGCTCCCCCAGTGCAGGACTTCAAAGCACTCTAAGAGTGCACCCACCCAGCCCCAATACACATTATCCTGTCTGGGGAGGTGGTCACACCTCCCTGCAACAGGAAACCTATTGTCCAGGCCTCCCCTGCCGGAGTTTCGTCCAGCAGCAGGAGGCCAGACTTGTGTCTGTGGCAGCAGCATCCATTTTGTGATGCCAGGGCTTCAGAAAGAAGTTACCGGGTAAGCCAGAGTTAACATGTCTTTCCCTCTAGAAGGGTGGAATGCTACCCCCACTGCCAGGATTGGCGGGGGGGTAGTATTCCAAGATGTTTGACACCAAACACGACATGTTTAGGTGCAGCCATTCCAAAGTTAGCATTTTACCGCGAGGATATAATGCGCTTAAGAGTATATGGTCAGGCTGCACTACAAACAGCATCAGAGATGGTCTCCGAACGCTGCAGAGGGGCCCTGCTCATGCAGGGGCACCCTCTCACATAGGAACCATGCACTCTGCCTTTAGGATTGATAAGGCCTGCCTTAGGAGTGACTTATAGGTTTCTAGGTGTGTATGTATTTCGTGATATAGGTAACCTATATCACAGTAAGGGGTGCATGCACCACCTTACCCAGGCTGCAGTAGCAGACCTGTGGTGTCAGTTTGGATGGCCTTCCAGGGGTGGCATAATACATGCTGCAGCCCCTGGCAGGCCTCTGAGGTACCTATGCCCTTGGTACATAGTATACCATATACTAGGGACTTATAAGGGCACTCCAGATCCCAATCAGAGATGTGCCTAAGGCACATGGAATCCATTTTACAGAGAAAGCAGATAGACTGGGGCCCGTAATAGCAGGATCCCAGTCCAACTAAGTCATAAACCAGCAAAACACCATAAAAAAAGTGGGGGCAACCATATAGTCAGATTCCACCTTCCTACAGTGCAGTTGTGTTTAGGCAGTGAAGGGGTCGTGCTGGGGGTGGTGTTTCAGGGTTTAGGGCAGTGCAGTGGTGTTCGGGCAGTGTAGGGGGTCGTGCTGGGGGTGGTGTTTCAGGGTTTAGGGCAGTGCAGTGGTGTTCGGGCAGTGTAGGGGTCGTGCTGGGGGTGGTGTTTCAGGGTTTAGGGCAGTGCAGTGGTGTTCGGGCAGTGTAGGGGGTCGTGCTGGGGGTGGTGTTTCAGGGTTTAGGGCAGTGCAGTGGTGTTCGGGCAGTGTAGGGGGTCGTGCTGGGGGTGGTGTTTCAGGGTTTAGGGCAGTGCAGTGGTGTTCGGGCAGTGTAGGGGGTCGTGCTGGGGGTGGTGTTTCAGGGTTTAGGGCAGTGCAGTGGTGTTCGGGCAGTGTAGGGGGTCGTGCTGGGGGTGGTGTTTCAGGGTTTAGGGCAGTGCAGTGGTGTTCGGGCAGTGTAGGGGGTCGTGCTGGGGGTGGTGTTTCAGGGTTTAGGGCAGTGCAGTGGTGTTCGGGCAGTGTAGGGGTCATGCTGGGGTGGTGTTTCAGGGTTTAGGGCAGTGCAGTGGTGTTCGGGCAGTGTAGGGGTCGTGCTGGGGTGGTGTTTCAGGGTTTAGGGCAGTGCAGTGGTGTTCGGGCAGTGTAGGGGGTCGTGCTGGGGGTGGTGTTTCAGGGTTTAGGGCAGTGCAGTGGTGTTCGGGCAGTGTAGGGGGTCGTGCTGGGGCTGGTGTTTCAGGGTTTAGGGCAGTGCAGTGGTGTTCGGGCAGTGTAGGGGGTCGTGCTGGGGGTGGTGTTTCAGGGTTTAGGGCAGTGCAGTGGTGTTCGGGCAGTGTAGGGGGTCGTGCTGGGGGTGGTGTTTCAGGGTTTAGGGCAGTGCAGTGGTGTTCGGGCAGTGTAGGGGGTCGTGCTGGGGGTGGTGTTTCAGGGTTTAGGGCAGTGCAGTGGTGTTCGGGCAGTGTAGGGGGTCGTGCTGGGGGTGGTGTTTCAGGGTTTAGGGCAGTGCAGTGGTGTTCGGGCAGTGTAGGGGGTCGTGCTGGGGGTGGTGTTTCAGGGTTTAGGGCAGTGCAGTGGTGTTCGGGCAGTGTAGGGGGTCGTGCTGGGGGTGGTGTTTCAGGGTTTAGGGCAGTGCAGTGGTGTTCGGGCAGTGTAGGGGGTCGTGCTGGGGGTGGTGTTTCAGGGTTTAGGGCAGTGCAGTGGTGTTCGGGCAGTGTAGGGGGTCGTGCTGGGGGTGGTGTTTCAGGGTTTAGGGCAGTGCAGTGGTGTTCGGGCAGTGTAGGGGGTCATGCTGGGGGTGGTGTTTCAGGGTTTAGGGCAGTGCAGTGGTGTTCGGGCAGTGTAGGGGGTCGTGCTGGGGGTGGTGTTTCAGGGTTTAGGGCAGTGCAGTGGTGTTCGGGCAGTGTAGGGGGTCGTGCTGGGGGTGGTGTTTCAGGGTTTAGGGCAGTGCAGTGGTGTTCGGGCAGTGTAGGGGGTCGTGCTGGGGCTGGTGTTTCAGGGTTTAGGGCAGTGCAGTGGTGTTCGGGCAGTGTAGGGGGTCGTGCTGGGGCTGGTGTTTCAGGGTTTAGGGCAGTGCAGTGGTGTTCGGGCAGTGTAGGGGTCGTGCTGGGGCTGGTGTTTCAGGGTTTAGGGCAGTGCAGTGGTGTTCGGGCAGTGTAGGGGGTCGTGCTGGGGGTGGTGTTTCAGGGTTTAGGGCAGTGCAGTGGTGTTCGGGCAGTGTAGGGGTCGTGCTGGGGGTGGTGTTTCAGGGTTTAGGAGTGCAGTGGTGTTCGGGCAGTGTAGGGGGTCGTGCTGGGGCTGGTGTTTCAGGGTTTAGGGCAGTGCAGTGGTGTTCGGGCAGTGTAGGGGTCGTGCTGGGGGTGGTGTTTCAGGGTTTAGGGCAGTGCAGTGGTGTTCGGGCAGTGTAGGGGGTCGTGCTGGGGGTGGTGTTTCAGGGTTTAGGGCAGTGCAGTGGTGTTCGGGCAGTGTAGGGGGTCGTGCTGGGGGTGGTGTTTCAGGGTTTAGGGCAGTGCAGTGGTGTTCGGGCAGTGTAGGGGGTCGTGCTGGGGGTGGTGTTTCAGGGTTTAGGGCAGTGCAGTGGTGTTCGGGCAGTGTAGGGGGTCGTGCTGGGGGTGGTGTTTCAGGGTTTAGGGCAGTGCAGTGGTGTTCGGGCAGTGTAGGGGGTCGTGCTGGGGGTGGTGTTTCAGGGTTTAGGGCAGTGCAGTGGTGTTCGGGCAGTGTAGGGGGTCGTGCTGGGGGTGGTGTTTCAGGGTTTAGGGCAGTGCAGTGGTGTTCGGGCAGTGTAGGGGGTCGTGCTGGGGGTGGTGTTTCAGGGTTTAGGGCAGTGCAGTGGTGTTCGGGCAGTGTAGGGGGTCGTGCTGGGGGTGGTGTTTCAGGGTTTAGGGCAGTGCAGTGGTGTTCGGGCAGTGTAGGGGTCGTGCTGGGGGTGGTGTTTCAGGGTTTAGGGCAGTGCAGTGGTGTTCGGGCAGTGTAGGGGGTCGTGCTGGGGGTGGTGTTTCAGGGTTTAGGGCAGTGCAGTGGTGTTCGGGCAGTGTAGGGGGTCGTGCTGGGGGTGGTGTTTCAGGGTTTAGGGCAGTGCAGTGGTGTTCGGGCAGTGTAGGGGGTCGTGCTGGGGTGGTGTTTCAGGGTTTAGGGCAGTGCAGTGGTGTTCGGGCAGTGTAGGGGGTCGTGCTGGGGGTGGTGTTTCAGGGTTTAGGGCAGTGCAGTGGTGTTCGGGCAGTGTAGGGGTCGTGCTGGGGGTGGTGTTTCAGGGTTTAGGGCAGTGCAGTGGTGTTCGGGCAGTGTAGGGGGTCTTGCTGGGGCTGGTGTTTCAGGGTTTAGGGCAGTGCAGTGGTGTTCGGGCAGTGTAGGGGGTCGTGCTGGGGCTGGTGTTTCAGGGTTTAGGGCAGTGCAGTGGTGTTCGGGCAGTGTAGGGGGTCGTGCTGGGGGTGGTGTTTCAGGGTTTAGGGCAGTGCAGTGGTGTTCGGGCAGTGTAGGGGGTCGTGCTGGGGGTGGTGTTTCAGGGTTTAGGGCAGTGCAGTGGTGTTCGGGCAGTGTAGGGGGTCGTGCTGGGGGTGGTGTTTCAGGGTTTAGGGCAGTGCAGTGGTGTTCGGGCAGTGTAGGGGGTCGTGCTGGGGGTGGTGTTTCAGGGTTTAGGGCAGTGCAGTGGTGTTCGGGCAGTGTAGGGGGTCGTGCTGGGGGTGGTGTTTCAGGGTTTAGGGCAGTGCAGTGGTGTTCGGGCAGTGTAGGGGTCGTGCAGGGGGTGGTGTTTCAGGGTTTAGGGCAGTGCAGTGGTGTTCGGGCAGTGTAGGGGGTCTTGCTGGGGGTGGTGTTTCAGGGTTTAGGGCAGTGCAGTGGTGTTCGGGCAGTGTAGGGGGTCGTGCTGGGGGTGGTGTTTCAGGGTTTAGGGCAGTGCAGTGGTGTTCGGGCAGTGTAGGGGGTCGTGCTGGGGGTGGTGTTTCAGGGTTTAGGGCAGTGCAGTGGTGTTCGGGCAGTGTAGGGGGTCGTGCTGGGGGTGGTGTTTCAGGGTTTAGGGCAGTGCAGTGGTGTTCGGGCAGTGTAGGGGGTCGTGCTGGGGGTGGTGTTTCAGGGTTTAGGGCAGTGCAGTGGTGTTCGGGCAGTGTAGGGGGTCGTGCTGGGGGTGGTGTTTCAGGGTTTAGGAGTGCAGTGGTGTTCGGGCAGTGTAGGGGGTCGTGCTGGGGGTGGTGTTTCAGGGTTTAGGGCAGTGCAGTGGTGTTCGGGCAGTGTAGGGGGTCGTGCTGGGGGTGGTGTTTCAGGGTTTAGGGCAGTGCAGTGGTGTTCGGGCAGTGTAGGGGGTCGTGCTGGGGGTGGTGTTTCAGGGTTTAGGGCAGTGCAGTGGTGTTCGGGCAGTGTAGGGGGTCGTGCTGGGGCTGGTGTTTCAGGGTTTAGGGCAGTGCAGTGGTGTTCGGGCAGTGTAGGGGGTCGTGCTGGGGGTGGTGTTTCAGGGTTTAGGGCAGTGCAGTGGTGTTCGGGCAGTGTAGGGGTCGTGCTGGGGCTGGTGTTTCAGGGTTTAGGGCAGTGCAGTGGTGTTCGGGCAGTGTAGGGGGTCGTGCTGGGGGTGGTGTTTCAGGGTTTAGGGCAGTGCAGTGGTGTTCGGGCAGTGTAGGGGGTCGTGCTGGGGGTGGTGTTTCAGGGTTTAGGGCAGTGCAGTGGTGTTCGGGCAGTGTAGGGGGTCGTGCTGGGGGTGGTGTTTCAGGGTTTAGGGCAGTGCAGTGGTGTTCGGGCAGTGTAGGGGGTCGTGCTGGGGGTGGTGTTTCAGGGTTTAGGGCAGTGCAGTGGTGTTCGGGCAGTGTAGGGGGTCGTGCTGGGGGTGGTGTTTCAGGGTTTAGGGCAGTGCAGTGGTGTTCGGGCAGTGTAGGGGGTCGTGCTGGGGGTGGTGTTTCAGGGTTTAGGGCAGTGCAGTGGTGTTCGGGCAGTGTAGGGGGTCGTGCTGGGGGTGGTGTTTCAGGGTTTAGGGCAGTGCAGTGGTGTTCGGGCAGTGTAGGGGGTCTTGCTGGGGGTGGTGTTTCAGGGTTTAGGGCAGTGCAGTGGTGTTCGGGCAGTGTAGGGGGTCTTGCTGGGGCTGGTGTTTCAGGGTTTAGGGCAGTGCAGTGGTGTTCGGGCAGTGTAGGGGGTCGTGCTGGGGCTGGTGTTTCAGGGTTTAGGGCAGTGCAGTGGTGTTCGGGCAGTGTAGGGGGTCGTGCTGGGGGTGGTGTTTCAGGGTTTAGGGCAGTGCAGTGGTGTTCGGGCAGTGTAGGGGGTCGTGCAGGGGGTGGTGTTTCAGGGTTTAGGGCAGTGCAGTGGTGTTCGGGCAGTGTAGGGGGTCGTGCTGGGGGTGGTGTTTCAGGGTTTAGGGCAGTGCAGTGGTGTTCGGGCAGTGTAGGGGGTCGTGCTGGGGGTGGTGTTTCAGGGTTTAGGGCAGTGCAGTGGTGTTCGGGCAGTGTAGGGGGTCGTGCTGGGGGTGGTGTTTCAGGGTTTAGGGCAGTGCAGTGGTGTTCGGGCAGTGTAGGGGGTCGTGCTGGGGGTGGTGTTTCAGGGTTTAGGGCAGTGCAGTGGTGTTCGGGCAGTGTAGGTGGTCTTGCTGGGGGTGGTGTTTCAGGGTTTAGGCAGTGCAGTGGTGTTCGGGCAGTGTAGGGGGTCGTGCTGGGGGTGGTGTTTCAGGGTTTAGGGCAGTGCAGTGGTGTTCGGGCAGTGTAGGGGGTCGTGCTGGGGGTGGTGTTTCAGGGTTTAGGGCAGTGCAGTGGTGTTCGGGCAGTGTAGGGGTCGTGCTGGGGGTGGTGTTTCAGGGTTTAGGGCAGTGCAGTGGTGTTCGGGCAGTGTAGGGGGTCGTGCTGGGGGTGGTGTTTCAGGGTTTAGGGCAGTGCAGTGGTGTTCGGGCAGTGTAGGGGGTCGTGCTGGGGGTGGTGTTTCAGGGTTTAGGGCAGTGCAGTGGTGTTCGGGCAGTGTAGGGGGTCGTGCTGGGGTGGTGTTTCAGGGTTTAGGGCAGTGCAGTGGTGTTCGGGCAGTGTAGGGGGTCGTGCTGGGGGTGGTGTTTCAGGGTTTAGGGCAGTGCAGTGGTGTTCGGGCAGTGTAGGGGTCGTGCTGGGGGTGGTGTTTCAGGGTTTAGGGCAGTGCAGTGGTGTATCGGGCAGTGTAGGGGGTCGTGCTGGGGTTGGTGTTTCAGGGTTTAGGGCAGTGCAGTGGTGTTCGGGCAGTGTAGGGGGTCGTGCTGGGGGTGGTGTTTCAGGGTTTAGGGCAGTGCAGTGGTGTTCGGGCAGTGTAGGGGGTCGTGCTGGGGCTGGTGTTTCAGGGTTTAGGGCAGTGCAGTGGTGTTCGGGCAGTGTAGGGGGTCGTGCTGGGGCTGGTGTTTCAGGGTTTAGGGCAGTGCAGTGGTGTTCGGGCAGTGTAGGGGGTCGTGCTGGGGCTGGTGTTTCAGGGTTTAGGGCAGTGCAGTGGTGTTCGGGCAGTGTAGGGGGTCATGCTGGGGCTGGTGTTTCAGGGTTTAGGGCAGTGCAGTGGTGTTCGGGCAGTGTAGGGGTCGTGCTGGAGGTGGTGTTTCAGGGTTTAGGGCAGTGCAGTGGTGTTCGGGCAGTGTAGGGGGTCGTGCTGGGGGTGGTGTTTCAGGGTTTAGGCAGCAGTGGTGTTCAGGCAGTGTAGGGGTCTTGCTGGGGGTGGTGTTTCAGGGTTTAGGGCAGTGCAGTGGTGTTCGGGCAGTGTAGGGGTCGTGCTGGGGATGGTGTTTCAGGGTTTAGGGCAGTGCAGTGGTGTTCGGGCAGTGTAGGGGGTCGTGCAGGGGGTTTTGTTTCAGGGTTTAGGGCAGTGCAGTGGTGTTTGGGCAGTGTAGGGGGTCGTGCTGGGGGTGGTGTTTCAGGGTTTAGGGCAGTGCAGTGGTGTTCGGGCAGTGTAGGGTGTCGTGCTGAGGGGTGGTGTTTCAGGGTTTAGGGCAGTGCAGTGGTGTTCGGGCAGTGTAGGGGGTCGTGCAGGGGGTGGTGTTTCAGGGTTTAGGGCAGTGCAGTGGTGTTCGGGCAGTGTAGGGGGTCGTGCTGGGGGTGGTGTTTCAGGGTTTAGGGCAGTGCAGTGGTGTTCGGGCAGTGTAGGTGGTCTTGCTGGGGGTGGTGTTTCAGGGTTTAGTGCAGTGGTGTTCGGGCAGTGTAGGGGGTCGTGCTGGGGGTGGTGTTTCAGGGTTTAGGGCAGTGCAGTGGTGTTCGGGCAGTGTAGGGGGTCGTGCAGGGGGTGGTGTTTCAGGGTTTAGGGCAGTGCAGTGGTGTTCGGGCAGTGTAGGGGGTCGTGCTGGGGGTGGTGTTTCAGGGTTTAGGGCAGTGCAGTGGTGTTCGGGCAGTGTAGGGTGTCGTGCTGAGGGGTGGTGTTTCAGGGTTTAGGGCAGTGCAGTGGTGTTCGGGCAGTGTAGGGGGTCGTGCAGGGGTGGTGTTTCAGGGTTTAGGGCAGTGCAGTGGTGTTTGGGCAGTGTAGGGGGTCGTGCTGGGGGTGGTGTTTCAGGGTTTAGGGCAGTGCAGTGGTGTTCGGCCAGTGTAGGTGGTCTTGCTGGGGGTGGTGTTTCAGGGTTTAGTGCAGTGGTGTTCGGGCAGTGTAGGGAGTCTTGCTGGGGGTGGTGTTTCAGGGTTTAGGGCAGTGCAGTGGTGTTCGGGCAGTGTAGGGGGTCTTGCTGGGGCTGGTGTTTCAGGGTTTAGGGCAGTGCAGTGGTGTTCGGGCAGTGTAGGGGGTCGTGCTGGGGCTGGTGTTTGAGGGTTTAGGGCAGTGCAGTGGTGTTCGGGCAGTGTAGGGGGTCGTGCTGGGGGTGGTGTTTCAGGGTTTAGGGCAGTGCAGTGGTGTTCGGGCAGTGTAGGGGGTCGTGCTGGGGGTGGTGTTTCAGGGTTTAGGGCAGTGCAGTGGTGTTTGGGCAGTGTAGGGGTCATGCTGGGGGTGGTGTTTCAGGGTTTAGGGCAGTGCAGTGGTGTTCGGGCAGTGTAGGGTGTCGTGCTGAGGGGTGGTGTTTCAGGGTTTAGGGCAGTGCAGTGGTGTTTGGGCAGTGTAGGGGGTCGTGCAGGGGGTGGTGTTTCAGGGTTTAGGGCAGTGCAGTGGTGTTTGGGCAGTGTAGGGGGTCGTGCAGGGGGTGGTGTTTCAGGGTTTAGGGCAGTGCAGTGGTGTTCGGGCAGTGTAGGTGGTCGTGCTGGGGGTGGTGTTTCAGGGTTTAGTGCAGTGCAGTGGTGTTCAGGCAGTGTAGGGGGTCGTGCTGGGGGTGGTGTTTCAGGGCAGTGCAGTGGTGTTCGGGCAGTGTAGGGGGTCGTGCAGGGGGTGGTGTTTCAGGGTTTAGGGCAGTGCAGTGGTGTTTGGGCAGTGTAGGGGGTCGTGCTGGGGGTGGTGTTTCAGGGTTTAGGGCAGTGCAGTGGTGTTCGGGCAGTGTAGGGTGTCGTGCTGGGGGTGGTGTTTCAGGGTTTAGGGCAGTGCAGTGGTGTTCGGGCAGTGTAGGGGGTCGTGCAGGGAGTGGTGTTTCAGGGTTTGGAGTGCAGTGGTGTTTGGGCAGTGTAGGGGGTCGTGCAGGGGGTGGTGTTTCAGGGTTTAGGGCAGTGCAGTGGTGTTCGGCCAGTGTAGGTGGTCTTGCTGGGGGTGGTGTTTCAGGGTTTAGTGCAGTGGTGTTCGGGCAGTGTAGGGGGTCTTGCTGGGGGTGGTGTTTCAGGGTTTAGGGCAGTGCAGTGGTGTTCGGGCAGTGTAGGGGTTCTTGCTGGGGTTGGTGTTTCAGGGTTTAGGGCAGTGCAGTGGTGTTCGGGCAGTGTAGGGGGTCGTGCTGGGGCTGGTGTTTGAGGGTTTAGGGCAGTGCAGTGGTGTTCGGGCAGTGTAGGGGGTCATGCTGGGGGTGGTGTTTCAGGGTTTAGGGCAGTGCAGTGGTGTTCGGGCAGTGTAGGGGGTCGTGCTGGGGCTGGTGTTTCAGGGTTTAGGGCAGAGCAGTGGTGTTCGGGCAGTGTAGGGGTCATGCTGGGGGTAGTGTTTTAGGGTTTAGGGCAGTGCAGTTGTGTTCAGGCAGTGTAGGGGGTCTTGCTGGGGGTGGTGTTTCAGGGTTTAGGAGCAGTGGTGTTCGGGCAGTGTAGGGGTCTTGCTGGGGGTGATGTTTCAGGGTTTAGGGCAGTGCAGTGGTGTTCGGGCAGTGTAGGGGGTCTTGCTGGGGTCGTGTTTCAGGGTTTAGGGCAGTGCAGTAGTGTTCGGGCAGTGTAGGGGGTTGTGCTGGGGGTGGTGTTTCAGGGTTTAGGGCAGTGCAGTAGTGTTCGGGCAGTGTAGGGGGTCGTGCAGGGGCTGGTGTTTCAGGGTTTAGGGCAGTGCAGTGGTGTTCGGGCAGTGTAGGGGGTCGTGTTGGGGGTGGTGTTTCAGGGTTTAGGGCAGTGCAGTGGTGTTCGGGCAGTGTAGGGGGTCGTGCAGGGGGTGGTGTTTCAGGGTTTAGGGCAGTGCAGTGGTGTTCGGGCAGTGTAGGGGGTAGTGCTGGGGCTGGTGTTTCAGGGTTTAGGGCAGTGCAGTGGTGTTCGGGCAGTGTAGGGGGTCTTGCTGGGAGTGGTGTTTCAGGGTTTAGGGCAGTGGTGTTTGGGCAGTGTAGGGGGTCTTGCTGGGGGTGATGTTTCAGGGTTTAGGGCAGTGCAGCGGTGTTCTGGCAGTGTAGGGGGTCTTGCTGGGGGTAGTGTTTCAGGGTTTAGGGCAGTGCAGTGGTGTTTGTGCAATGTAGGGGGTCATGCTGGGGATGGTGTTTCAGGGTTTAGGGCAGTGCAGAAGTGTTCGGGCAGTGTAGGGGGTCGTGCAGGGGGTGGTGTTTCAGGGTTTAGGGCAGTGCAGTGGTGTTCGGGCAGTGTAGGGGGTCGTGCTGGGGGTGGTGTTTCAGGGTTTAGGGCAGTGCAGTGGTGTTCAGGCAGTGTAGGGGGTCGTGCTGGGGGTGGTGTTTCAGGGTTTAGGGCAGTGCAGTGGTGTTCAGGCAGTGTAGGGGGTCGTGCTGAGGCTGGTGTTTCACGGTTTAGGGCAGTGCAGTGGTGTTCGGGCAGTGTAGGGGTCGTGAAGGGGTGGTGTTTCAGGGTTTAGGGCAGTGCAGTGGTGTTCGGGCAGTGTAGGGGTCGTGCTAGGGGTGGTGTTTCAGGGTTTAGGGCAGTGCAGTGGTGTTCGGGCAGTGCAGGGGTCGTGCAGGGGCTGGTGTTTCAGGGTTTAGTGTCAGTGGTGTTCGGGCAGTGTAGGGGTTGTGCTGGGGGTAGTGTTTTAGGGTTTAGGGAACTGCAGTGGTACTTGTGTAGGGGTCGTGCTCGGGGTAGTGTTTTAGGGTTTAGGGTAGTGCAGTGGTGTTTGTGTAGTGTAGGGGGTCAGTGTTTTAGGGTAATGCAGTAGTGTTTGGGTAGTGTAGGGGGTCGTGCTGGGGGTAGTGTTTTAGGATTTAGGTTAGTGCAGTTGTGTTTGGGTAGTGTAGGGGTCGTGCTGGGGGTAGTGTTTTAGGGTAGTGCAGTGGTGTTTGTGTAGTGTAGGGGGTCGTGCTGGGGGTATTGTTTTAGGATTTAGGGTAGTGCAGTGGTGCTTGTGTAGTGTAGGGGGTCGTGCTGGGTGTAGTGTTTTAGGGTTTAGGGTAGTGCAGTGGTGTTTTTGTTATGTAGGGGGTTCATGTTTTAAGATGCAACGCTCCAATACCTGACCAGTCTGCACTACATAAAACTGCAAAAAAACTAAAAATAAAAAGTGTTTTGCACACTTTTGTCATTGGGCTATATGTGGGCTACATCTGGGTAATATTTGTGCTACATTTGGGCTCTTTTTCACTGGTGGCCATCTTGGAAGATTTCTTTGTTATGAAGTTTCCTAATTTCCTCATTTACTGCAGTCTCCTCAGTAGGAAATGCTTTCAGTTTTTTACTTTGATTCCATCAAGAAGGCATTCAGATGTGTCTCACATTTGCCATAAATTCAGAATGTTACCACTCTAGTTGCTCATTAGATCACTGTAGTAAAGCTACTGCTCACCAAGGAGTTAACTGGAAGTCTGCTGCTGGTATTGAAAGTGATTGTTTCAGTCTGCATGTCAGAATTTTCTAATGAAATAGAAGAGGATTTGAGATCTCACTTAAAACATGCCCTAATTTTTCTTTCTGCAGCACTAACCATAATTTCTATTTCAAAAAGAACCCCTCATTTTGTTCCTTTTAAATTAAATGTTTTAAGTGTTACCGGTTTATTCCAATCAAGATGGCTTCAGGTGTGCCATACTTTTGTCATAAGTAAGGCTGTTAGCGCTCTAGTTGTTCTTTAGAACACTCTGGGAAGCTGCAGTAGAACACAAAGGCATCAACTGGCAGGCTGCTCCTGTTGAAATATAACAGGAAGATATTTGAGATCACACTTGAAACATGTCCTAATTTTTCTTTCTACAGCACTAACCATAATTTCTATGACAAAATGAACCCCCTCATTGTGTTCCTTTTTAAATTAAATGTTTTAAGTGTTACCAGTTTATTCCAATCAAGATGGCTTCAGGTGTGCCATACTTTTGTCATAAGTAAGACTGTTAGCGCTCTAGTTGTTCTTTAGAACACTCTGGGAAGCTGCAGTAGAACACAAAGGCATCAACTGACAGGCTGCTCCTGTTGAAATATAACAGGAAGATATTTGAGATCACACTTGAAACATGTCCTAATTTTTCTTTCTACAGCACTAACCATAATTTCTATGACAAAATGAACCCCATCATTTTGTTCCTTTTTAAATTAAATGTTTTAAGTGTTACCAGTTTATTCCAATCAAGATGGCTTCAGGTGTGCCATACTTTTGTCATAAGTAAGGCTGTTAGCACTCTAGTTGTTCTTTAGAACACTCTGGGAAGCTGCACAGTAGAACACAAAGGAATCAACTGACAGTCTCTGGCATTGTTGGATGTACATGTTTTACTGAGAATGTCAGACTTCATTCTCACATGACTGAGAAAGATAATGTGAATTTACAGAAAATATGCTCTCATTTTAGCTTCTGGAGCACCTTCCAAAACTGTATGGGACAAGCATGTGAAAATAGTTTTCTCTCAAACATGATTCATGATATCCCAGCAGAAGGTTTTTCACAGGGTAAAATCACCTTAGAACACACCACAATTCCTGAAATTAGTATGGTACCATCAACAAATGAATTCTAATGTAACTAAAGTTTGTTATCACCCTTTATAGTTCTCCTTTTGGTAACCCTCAAAATCTTCGATTCACTACAATGCATTTCAATAGGGTACTATCATTTATATTGGTCCCAAGATGGCTGCCAGCATTTCCAGGATGAAGTGCTGACAGCCAATCAGATCTCACGATGACATGTGTGGTTAGGCTCCGCCCAGATATATATGTGTTTTTACTTTTGATTTTCTCAGCAACTACTGAACGGATTTACACCATTTAACAAAAAGGGTTCTTTCTGAACCAAGAACTACCTCTTTGCCAAATTTGGTGTAATTCCATTCAGCAGTTCGGGCTGTAGCCTTGCATAAAGTTTCCTATGGGAAATTGATTTTTGACTCTTATGTTTTTAATTTCTCCGCAACTACTGAACGGATTTACACCATTTAACAAAAGGGTTCTTTCTGAACCAAGAACTACCTCTTTGCCAAATTTGGTGTAATTCCGTTCAGCAGTTCGGGCTGTAGCTGTGTCTAAAGTTTCCTATGGGAAAATGAATGGGGAAAACACGCTTTGGGACCCCCTTTTTCTCGGACCCCGCTTGACGAATCACCCCGAGACTTTCAGGGTAGGAGCGGACCGGAGCGGGCCATAAAGTTTGAAAATTTCGCGAAGATACGTCAACCGGCAAGAGAGTTATTTCAAATAGAATGTCGCGGATTTCCTATGGAAAATAGGTCCTAACTATAACTATCTACTGGCGACCGCCAGTAGATAATATATATATATATATATATATATATATATATACACACAGAAGATCACTCCAACAAAGAGATCAGAGGACACAGCGGGGAATTCAAAAGGCGACCATTTATTCACAGAATGTGCAGCATAATGCATTTCGGCATATGCCTTTCTCAGATGCCTAACACATTGGGTCACACTTGCTCCTCCATTTCAACATTCCACAGCCCTCCCATTGGTGGGAGTTCAGCTGGCTCCATTCAAGATTGCCTGCAGCTGCAGCCCGATGGTAAAGACTGCAGATCCCAGCATACCTCACTTCGGTAAGTACCGATTGCGGAGCCACCTCATGCTTGGTTAAGCGCTGATGTGCTTGGCAAAGGGGGAGGGAGCCTTGTACATGCCGAGTGAGTCCCATTTATTCAAGTGTCCATGACGACGTTTCCCAACAACATCCACTCGATACGGATAAATGGGTACGGACTCCAATATAAGTGCAAACAGATCTTCTTTATTTCACTCGCTTCAACTCGCCATTACGCATTTCGGTCACGACCTTGATCACATGTGGAAGCGCCGTGAATCAATGTATTTAAATCCATCGTGTCAACATGTCACCTGACAGGAGTTAATTAGTCACCATAAAAAACAGACTGTGTCACTGTGAAGCTCTTGTTGCAATATTTAAAACTACAGCGTATTGAACTTTATGGTTTCCAAACCGTGGTTTTTCTATTGTTCTATTCACACATGGCATTGCATTATTACATACAGATATATGTGTCCACATGGAAATATAAATATATTCTTGTAATTATCAATAAAATAAATCAGTAAATAAATAAATACATAAATGACTCTCTCCATTTATCTATTGTTTTCACTGCTCATGTGTGGAAGAGCATTATCTAACTGCATAATACATATGCTATGATTGTCATACCATTACAGAGACAATGATTAACCACCTCTATAAGATTATTTTGTTTTACTGGTTTCATTGAAGATCTTTCCTTTTCTATCCTCCCATGTATTCAGGCTTATATCAGCTTAAATGCTTCACCACCATATATCTATATATATATTACCTACTGGCGGTCGCCAGTAGGTAGTTATAGTTAGGACCTAGTTTACATAGGAAAAGCGTTTATTCTTTTGCCAATATCTTTGGGGCCGTTTTATGAATCTTCACGAACTTTTCAAAACAAATGGGGCGCTCTGGTCAGCTCCTGCCTTGAAAGTTTCAGGGCGATTCGTTCAGCGGGGGCCGAAAAAAGGGGGTCCCAAAACGCATTTTCTCCATGTTAATTTCCATAGGAAACTTTAGACAAGGCTACAGCCCGAAATGCTGAACAGAATTACACCAAATTTGGCAAAAAACTAGCTCTTGGTTCAGAAAGCGTTCTTTTTGTTAAATGGTGTAAATCCGTTCAGTAATTCAAGAAAAATGTAAAGAAATTTCAAATTGTATATCTAGGGACGTGAAGGATCCACGAACGCTCCTGATCTCGTGCCTGAGATCTGATTGACTGCGAACACTTCAAACCAGGAAGTGTTGGCAGCCATTTTGTGACTCAGTTGAACCGAGTCACAAGAAAAAAGGTAAAAAAAGGATTAAAACAAGAAAAGGGGGCAGGGTAGAAACACCCTGACCCCGTAGACCTGCTCAGGGGGTACCACAGGGACACCCAAGGCCAAAAAAAAAGCATTTTTAAAAACATTTTGGTGTGATACACGCTGGGTGTGTCACTGTTGTAAGTCTCACCATGTTTCTGATCGCATGCATGCGTCTGTCTGTCCCTTTTGCTAGTGGCATTGGATTTATAAAAGAAACATACAAATAGTTGAATACCTGTGTTTCACAGCGCTTGCTCTCTAAATTTGTGTAGAAGAAAGTGTATGTATTCCTTTCTGCTCATAAAACAGGGCACCTAGGTATTGAACAGTCTATTTGAGGAGCTCTATACCACCTACAGACATAAGACATGACTGCCTGTTTGACCGAATGACAGAACAGAACTGACAAGATTTCTCCAACGGTAGCAAAAGCTACCAGGTTTTCAAGCTACCATCTTCAGTTGCATAACACATGTGACAATACACATGCAAGTAGACACATACCTCAGTCAGAAGAGCACGCAGACCTTTAAACTTGACAAACTGCTCTTCCCATTTCAAGCAGACCCCTACATTTATACGGCCTACTTTGAGTGTACCTTTCCAGAGACTCATACGAAGTACTCTAATCACTAATCCCTCTGCCACGTACACGCATGAGTCTTTCTGTGCCTTTTGCTAGTGGCATGATACATAAAAAGAAACATACAAATAGTTGTATACCTGTGTTTCAGATGTCTAGCCTTTTCAGAGGCATAACACGTATGAAAATACATGTACAAGTACAAACATACCTCAATCATAAGAGCATGCAGAATTTTAAACTTGACAGACTGCACTTCCTATTTCAACCAGGCACATACATTTACATGTCCTACTTTGAGTGTACCTTTCCAGAGACTCATACAAAGTACCCTACTCATTAATCCCTCTACCAACATGTCTTTAAGCTCACTTTTCTCGGGAAGCTTCAGTTTTCACCAACTACTTAGAATGTTGGGCCTGGCCAAATTTAAATCAGCAACCCTTCCCATGTTACTGTTTAAAGGTCTAAGTGCTCTCGTGACAGGTTTGCTAATGTGTAAAGTACGATATCCTACATATTTAGTTGGAGAGATTTCCAATCTAATGGAAAGCAACTGCTTATTCATTATTATGAATATTAATATATAATTATTTCTAAAGTATAAAATTATTTAAAAAACTATTAAAACTAATGTTTGTTTTTTAGATATTTACTTTTATTGGGAAAAAAATTGAGGATCAAAGAAAAGACAAGAAAAAAACAGTACTACGTCAAGAAAAGTGAAAAGAGGAAATTTGATGAAGCACAAAACTTTACACAGGAAAAAAAGTCTTCTGGTAAGAGAAGTAAACAGTGTCTTAAAAGAGTTATCCAGACTGAAAAAAGTGGAAAATGTTCAAAAGAAAAAGAAAAGTTTTACAACAACTGAAAAGCAAAACGGGAATGGAGATGTTAAAACAAAATCATTTCATGGGAAAACAATGCACATAACAAAAAGGCTAAAAGAACATAAGAAAAGAATGTTTAGAAGTAGAGTAGTACAAAATGTATTGAAAGATTGTAAAAAATATATAAAAAGATCAACAGCTTATAAGAAAAGGCAACAGATTGAAAGTGTAGTAGATAAAGCTTTTGAAATTAAACGAAAATTATTGATATTAATATTGAAGAGAATGAGAAATTTGGATAAAACAATGGTGTTTATGAGGGACAAAAGAAAAAGACTGGTTAATAGAATTAACTTTTGTAAAACTTTTACTGGTGAATGGAAGCACACTTCCAGTACTGAGCCTTTCTTTAATAAAGAAAGCTATTTTCAACAGAACACATTAGTACATGCAGTTGATACTAGTGGTCGATGCTATGAGATGAAAGATGGTTCTCCTGTTCCAAAAGAAAAAATGGTTGCTAGGAATGTTTAAAAAACAATAGCTGTAGAAGTTCAAGGGAGGCGTACACAAGCTCCAGTATATAAGTGGCAGTATTTGCAGTATTCAACAGGAATCTATTGATATATTATGAATTTATTTACGAGAATATACCCAAAAAGTTTTACACAGAAGATTAAGATGTTACAAGGACTAGATCCATGTAAAATAAGAAAATATACTAAGTTGCTAGGTCATTCTTTTGCTTGTCTTTCATGAAAAGTGTGCCAAAGTACTTTTCATCATTTAAGACTGTAGCTGTACACCACTCTGAAATGCGGAAATTAGTAAGGAGACTCTACTATGTAAAAATGCCTGCATTATGTTTAAGTGAAATGAACACAGCTCTTTTGCATAGTTCTGTATCAGATGTAGAGAAAGTTTGTAATGATATACAGTTTAGAAGATAAGTGTAGAGAAAGTGTAGGTGTTAAAGAACATGAGAAAGGTGATGATGATGAGCTTGCAGAAGAAATTGCAAAGTTTAACACAGTTTCATCTGAAAAACCAAACTATGGGGCTGATTACGATGGCGGAAGGACCGCCACCGCCAGCCCGGTGGTGACGATCCTTCCGCCATCTGACAGCAATTTTCCCACCGCCAAATTACGATGGCGGTGGAAATCGCTTTCGTACCGCGGCGGTCGCAAAGACTGTCCACCATGGAACCGCCACAGGCAATCGTTCCGATTGCCTGGCGGAGCAGTCAGCATGCCTAAAATGGTGGTGGTGCCTAGCAGGCACCATCCGCCAAATTACGATGCTGGCGGAAGCCACCCTTTCCGTGGTGGGTAAACTGCCATTAAAAGGCTGGTGGAGATTGGTTTCGGGGGCCCGTTGTGGGCCCCCTTGTGTTGGGGGAGGTGTGGGTGCACTGGGGGGTACCCATGGTACCTCCAACATTTTACTGCACCAAGTGGCAGGCACCGTGTGGTGCCTGCCACGTAGTGCAGTGAAATGCGCAACATGCCATTTTAATTTCGTTGCAGGTGCTGCTGTCAGCAGCACCCGCCGCAATGTTAAAATGTAAGATGCGACCGCCATGGTGGCGGTCGCATCCTGATTTGGTGTGCGGGACCGCTGCATATATTGCGGACGGTCCCGGTCTCCACCACGATGGCGGACGGACTCCAGTCCGTCCGCCATCGTAATCAGCCCCTAAGTTTGTATTTTTGTCGACGTTCTCACTCTTGTAGTCAAACTAGGAATGCTGATTTATATTTAAAAAGTGAAAGAGAAAATAATAAGTGGCAGCAATTTAGTGTTTATTTGTTGGTAGAAGGTCAGTTTGAATTGGGTAGTGATCAAGTTATTTGTAAATACTGTTACAACAAATTAGATGAAAACAAAATGCCAGCTAGAGCAGTACATAACAACTTAGAATTGGTACCTATTCCTCAGGAACTGGCAGATTTAAATACATATGAGTCTATTCTTATTCAATCTGTACACCCATTTCAGACCATAGATCGTATGGAGCCTAAAACAGGTAAGCTGCCACCAACAGGTTTACAAAAAGGTCTCAAAGGAAGAGTTGTGTACTTACCTTTAGACTTTAAGAAAAACATTGAAACTGTTGATGTAGACAAAGAGGAAAATGAGCCAGTAGTTATTCTAGTAAATGGTGTACCAACAAAGAGTCGAAAAATCTGGCACGAGTTTGTAGATGTTAACAAACTTCAAAAGGCTACATTATATCTGGTACAGAATAACATTTATTATAAGATGTAAATGTTGATGAAGAGGTAATATGCTTACAAGATGAAACAGTAATTTCAAGTGGCTAAATTGAAAAAGTGGAGAAGTGCAGGACTGAAGAGATTTATGAACATTATACAATACATCATCTGCATTCTAAAGAAATAATAGGAAACATTATTGAATTATTTCAAATGAAAGAAGCAAAGGAATTCCCTATGAGCGTATGGGGAAAACGTTTAGAAGCTCATTGTTTTCCGCACCTATTCCCCACTGGAGAAGGTGGATGATTTGATGACCTAGATGTACAGATTCCAGCTTCGGAATACCAATCAACAAAATATATTGTGAAGATCCAAGATTTCGGCAGTGCATTCCATATATATTTCATCTTCTGTTTGAAACGATTTGTCTGCACTTTCGTATGCAGTAAACCACATATTAAAAACAGGAGTTCATCTTCAACATGTTTCTGCAAAAGACTTCACGGACAAAGTTGAACAAAGAGATGAGAATTTAGAATGGCAGTTAATTAATTTGATGGCGTGCCCACGTGGTACCAATGAATATTGGTATCATCGTCATGGTGAACTTAAATGCATGTTAAGAAACCTAGGTACCCCTACATGGTTTGTAACACTTAGCTGTGCTGAATATGCGTGGGAAGATTTACTTGAATTTTTACGAGAAGCAAATTTAAATGTTAAAAACATTGAATTGAAGACAGCTGGAGAACTCTGTTCCTTGGATCCTGTAAATGTGTGCAGGTATTTTAATCATAGGTTTCAAGCTATGATGTAATTTATCTGCAATAAAAACCTTCCACCTCTTGGAGAGGTAACAGATTTCTTTTGGCGAAAAGAGTACCAAGCCAGGGGTGTTCCTCATATACACATGCTATTATGGATAAAGAATGCACCGAAAGTTGGAGCAGATAGTGTTGAAACTGTTTTGTCTTTCATCTAACAGTATGTTACATGTGCCATTCCAAGAGATGGGGGAGAAAAGAGCCTGAGATAATAAGTTTCACGCTTTCAAAGTCATCGATGTGGTAAATAATGCAGATGAAAATACAAATGTAAGGGGAAATTTTATACAAAATGTCGTTTTGAATTCCCACGTCCTATCATTTCTAAAGGAAGAGTAAATAGTTTTTGTCAGCAGTAAGACATACAATAACTCGGAAATCTCCCAAAAATATATAAAACTTAAAAGAACAGAAGCTTCAAAATACATTAATGACTACAATCCAGTTATTTTGAAAATGTGGAATGCAAACATGGATATTCAGTATGTTGCAGATAATTCAATTGCTGTTGCTCGCTATTTTACATTGTATATTACCAAATCTGAAAAGACAGAGATTAAAGAAATGTGGGGAGAAATTTCAGCAGAGAAGAGTCTTTGCAAGAAATTGTACAGCTTTTGCTTGAAAATGCTTTCCCACAAAGATATTGGATCCTATGAGTGTTCAGATCGTTTGAGCTCAGCCAGTTTATATTCAAAGTCAAGAGGAATCATTTGGGTAAGTCTAGGTCTTGCCTCCACATGAGATAGAGTATTAAAACCTTTACAAGAAACAAATACTTAGCACATTATGAACCAGAAAGTACTGATATTGTTAAAAGTAATCTGTTGGACACATACTATCTCAAAAGGAGTCCATATCATGAAAACCTATGTCTGTGTGAAATACTTCAACAATATAGGTTTAAAAGAATGTTACAGAAAATATAAAAGAAGAAAAATATGCAATAATTGGATGTGATGGATGCTTAGTCAAACATGCCAAAGGAACTCTTATTAATCATATAAAACTCAGTTTCGGAAGTCCAGATAAGAGAGAACTTTTCTATTTAGCAGGTCAGCAGCTGTTCAAGCCTTGGCGTAGTGAAACAGAATTACTTGGAGATTTTGACTGCTATGGAGATTCTTTTAATGCAACTAAAGACAGCATTCAGTGCACAATTTTCCCAACTTATCTACAAATGTTAAATGATGAGATTCAACAAGAAACAATAATTGCAGCTGAAATAGCTAGAGAAAGTTCACAAAGTAGTCAAAGTTCTGGTCCACTGAGTCAAGATCCACTGGGACAACTAATTATTGAAAATGAAGCAGCAATAGCCATGAATGAGGTAGAAACTGCAATGCAACAAGCACAACAGGATATTATTCAGTTGGAAAAGTTCGAAGAACAACTAAATATTGAACAGAAAGAAGTATATCTACAGGTCAAAGAGCAGGTACAACATGGTTTGCTACACGAAAAAAAGAATGCCAATGTTCATCATTTAAACCTATTCTATTTTACATCAGTGGTCAAGCTGGAACAGGAAAAAGTTTCCTAATTAAAGTTTTGACCGGTTATCTAAATAAAACTACAGAATCACATTTATCTTATGTCTTAACAGCTCCAACAGGATTAGCAGAACAAAATCAAAGGTATTACTTTACCTCAATTACTTATGCTACCTGTTGAACATGATAATACATTTTAATATCTGAAGCTATCTGGAGAAGCTTGTTATGAAGTCTCAAGAGTACTAAAGAAAATGAAACTTTTAATCATTGATAAGTGAGCATGGTCTCAAAATTAATGCTTGCCTTTGTACACTTGAGAATGCAACAGATTTTAAAAACAGATTATGATGTTCTGTTTGGATGAAAACATTTAATTGTATTTGGAGATCTACTACAACTTACTCCCATTAAAGGACAACCTGTTTTTAAAACACTTCTGCATGATGAAACAAGGACATGTTTGGGATGTATTGGCAATGTAAATATTCGGAAAAACTTTTAATATAAAGAAATTGTTAAAAATATGCAACAAGCTAATGATGAAGATTATGCATAAGCTGCTGAGTAATTTTGCAGCATAATTTGAATGTAGAAGAAGGATTAGTAAATGGAGCAATGGGAAAAGTTGTTGATTTTGTAAATTTTCAAAATAGAGATACAACAGAATTTTGCTTATAAAATTTGATCAGATTAATGAGGTAAGACAGATTCGGCGTTGTGTTGTACGTATTTTGCTTGTAAAAGACTTGTATGTTTGCAGACAACACTTTCCTGTGTCTCTAGCATATGCAGTAACTATTTATAAATCTCAAGGTTTAAGTATAGACAGAGCTTTTGTAAATATTGGAAGTACTGTGTTCAAAGAGGGAATGGTATACGTTGCATTGTCTTGAGTAAGAACATTGTCTAGTTTGTATTTGATAGATTTTGATGAGAAAATGTTTAGTGCTGATGCAAATTGTGCAAGAGAGTACAATCGTTTAAGAAGACTTTATGCTCCTGATTTAGGTGAATATCCCATATATGAGAAAAGTGTAGTGTGTCAAAAACGGAAATATGTCAAAAATACAACTGAGGTCCAAAAACAGAAAACAACTGAAGAGAAAGCTGAAAGTGTAAAGAAAAAGAAAATGGAAAGTGTTGATGACATTGTAGGATACCAGTTGGAAAACAGTTCAGGTAGCAACTGTTATGCTAATACGATTCTGAATGTTGTTTTTCATCTACCAGATCTTCATCATGAAATCATGGGAAATCGTAAAAAAATTCTGTTCTTTACTACATCATGTATTTTAACAGTTGGCAAGTGACAAAAGTAAAATGCATACTGCTTCTAGCATTCGGCATCTTTTAGATATATGAACTGGTTCATTGACATTTACTCTCAACATACAACAAGATGCACAAGAATTTTTAATGCTCATGTTTGGAGTATTAGAACATGAAGGAATACACATTGAAAACTTATTTGGACTAAGTTACAGATGGGAGCATAACTGTGAAGTGTGTTCATTTACTTCTACCTTTCAAATACAAGCAGAACGATTCCTATACTTAACAGTACCAGACTGCAAATACGTACCTTTTAGCAAATTGATAAAAACAGTAA